>JAVGWN010003436.1:0-10311 GCA_034552555.1 Semaprochilodus insignis | reverse complement strand
CTCCAGTCTAACTCAGGAGAATCAATCACAGATCTCCAGTCTGACTCAGGAGAATCAATCACAGATCTCTATTAGTATCCAAGAAGAACCCGTCACAGACCCTTATGAGAAGAATGGTGTACGGACGTCCAGCCTTACCTAAGACACATGCCAAAACTTAGGAAATCTATACAGACCACGCGGCAAAGCCGGTACAAACGGCTACAGTGCTCGGGCAGTCTTGGCCTTAACCGAATGAGGAGAGCTGGTAAAGGAGAAAGGGAACTGAAGTGAGTGACACGAGGGAGGAGGACCAGCGATGCAGAATTGGCCTTCAGGCCTCCGAGGACAAGAAGAGATGCAAAGTACGCATGGCTGAGTCATAAGTGCTCCCTCCCTCCCTGCCTCTCGCTCCCTGCCTCTCGCTCCCTGCCTCTCGCTCCCTGGTCTCTGCGTATTCTTCTGTGTGTTCATAATATAGTTTTGTTCCATTAGTGTAATTAAAACGACAGAATACCACAAAGCAGAACATGTTTTCCATGATAACTGCGCGCTAAGCAGCAGCCCTACAGCGCTAATGCGCTTCTCTTTAAATGGTAAATACATTTTCCAGCCACTACTGTGAAAATGCATCCTGTCTCCGTGGGCCACCGCGTTCCTTGAGATGCAATTACAGACGTTAATTGACAAATCCAAATAAGAGACCATGTGGAGAATCACTTAATATCAGTCATTAAAGGAAGCCACAAAAAAAACATGATGCGGTTTATAAGTTGTACTGTTCAATTTCTAGAGCAAACTCAACTCGGCTTGCTCTGAATTCATTGTATTTGTAGCTGCACCGCAGAGGGATCAACCGGCACGACTGAAACTTGGTGGGTAGGTTTGACATCGCTGTACCTGACTGACCCAACAGCCATGACTGCGGACATCCAGCGAGCAGTGATGTCCTCCATCAGTCATCCTGTTAGTGCAGCACCATTGGCCGAAGGCTGCACCATACACCACGAAGTGACGACTGTCTTTAACACCACGTCACCGTCACCAAAGACTGTCATGGAGTGACTCAGAATGGCAGCGGGTCATCTTCAGTGACGAGTCCCACCGTGGTCAGCGCCAAGATGAACGTGTTTACACACTGAGGAATTTGGCCTCCACGTTTAACCCATCCATGCAATGAAACCCCCCACACACTAGGGGGCAGCAGGGGGCACATGTGCCCGGAGCAGTGGGCAGCCCTAGCCACGGCGCCCGGGGAGCAGTTGGGGTTAAGGTGCCTTGCTCAAGGGCCCTTCAGTCATGTCCTTTCGGCTCAGGGAATCTATTCGGTGACCTTCCGATCACAAGGCTGGTCCCCTACGCTCCAGCCCACGCCTGCCCTCCTTAAATCAGGGCACTGAAGCCGATTCACCGTTTGCACTCAAACCTCAAGCCAAGGCCACGCCCATTTTATCCCCTTGTTGTGATGTCAGCACTCAAACCTCAGGTGTTCACCTCACCTTTGCACCAGAGAAAAGCTCCAATAGGTGCTTTTAAAGATCAGGAGAGTCAAGAAAAGAGAAAACCGTGAAGCAGCCTGGTCTTCAGAACCAGGAGCACACCCAGATGAGCCTGAAGCTCTCGCCAGGAGAGCAGCACAGGGCCGCTGTACACTGATTAAACCGCTTCTTAACTCAAACATTACTTGGTGCGTTTGACGGAACGCAAAGTGCCCTCAAACTTTGGCTGAATAGCGCAGTAATGGGCTTTTAATGATGCAAATTGTTCTGAGAAAGATGTTTCCCTGGGTCATATTTTGTTGTGTGTTTCTGCTAATGCATACTTGGAGTTCTTCCAGTTCTTTGCGGTCCATCTGTAGGTTGATAATGTGGACAAGAGCCTTGAAATCCTCCCTTTGTGGTCCGACAGTGAGGTCATGGACACATAAAGAGCGAGATCAGCCGCAGAAGAAAAACAGGCTAATAATGGACTGCGTGGTTTGGCCGAGCTGAGTACTGTATACCGGGAAACGGTTGGCACGTGGCTTTTTCTTGAATCCAGGTCGTATTAGAAACGGGCTTCACCTCGGAGTGACCTGAGGTGGTTGGAGGGGTCACTGTAGAAGAGCAACACAGTTAACAAAACCAGCTTAGCATTCAAACTGCCTGTCACATCACACTGACCCGCTAGTCGCTAGTACGTGTAATCGTAAAGGACATTTAGGGCAAGTCGTGGTTGTAAACTGGTTATGGAGTGGTGTTACCTCGGGGGACGGCTTGGGAACGCCCTCACCTGTGGTGGTGAGGTTGGTCTTGCGAGTGAGGTTGAACACTGGCCAGTGTGCTCATGGCAAGGTTTGAACAAGGCATGATGGTGGGAGCCAGATGGATGGGACGTTCCATTTCCAAAGTTGTGAGGGCAGTTAGCATTCCTCGATCCATAGTGTCATGTGTGTACCTGGAATACGTCGTAGGAAGCATTACCCCTCACAGTGGACACCGCAGTGCCGTCCACATTTGCATAATGAGGGTGACCGGCGGCATCTGGCTAGAACTGTCCATGTGAACAGACGAGCGACTAGCGACGGGAGACCCCCCCGCACATGTCCCGCAGGTAAGACTGCCTCTGTTAACCCCACCACACTGGACACAGCACCTCGCCTGGGCTCGTGAGGTTGCTAACTGGACCCTAGAGGACTGGCAACATGTGGCATGGTCCGATGAGTCACGGTACCAGTTGTTTCGGGCTGATGGTAGGGTTTGTGTGTCACGTTGACCCCATTAAGCCATGGACCCCATTTGACAACAAGGCACTGTGCAGGCTGGTGGTGGGTCCATACAGGTGTACGGTGTGTTCTCATGGCATGTGTTGGGTCTACTGGTCCACCTAAACAGGTCATTGACCGGTGCCCACTGTGTTTACCTGCTCTGTGACCATTTGAAGCCCTTCATGGACTTTATGTCCCCCCCCCCCCACAGTAACGGGATACTCCAGCAGGTTAATGCACGTTTCCGGGTTTTCCAGATTGTCCCATCGTCAACATTCCATATAACACACGTGTAGGTTCACTGGTGGTTTAGATAGTCAATAAAATGTCTGTATGTGTGTTCTAGACATGGAGAACCCTGGTTCCCATCACCACCACTGTAAAGAACATATGAGCCCTGCTTTGAGTGTGCCCACTAATGTCAGTGTGTTTACACATTTACACAGGTGTTGTCAAATGGCTTGAGGAGCAAAGTGAATAGCCGGTATTATTAAAGCTCCCCCCGTCGCTCCGGCCCGGACCCCGGCTGCTGCCACTTTAGATTGCACCGTGTGCTCACTTAGCAGGAAATATATGATAGCTGAATGGGAGTCCATGCTAATAAGCGAAGGAGCTCGATTATTGCCATAATGACGGAGAGCAGCGGAGGCGGAGGAGGGGGATAATGGCTCTGCAGACGTGCGGATTTGCATGGGGCCGCGAGGACGCTTTTTGGCAGGGGCGGAGGACGACCTCCTCCAGCTCTTGGCAATAGCAGAAGTCTGAGGTAAAAGTCCCAACCCCGCGCGAGCGCCTGCCAAAACTCTGGAAGAAAAACAAGAAGAAGAAGAAGAAGAGGGAGAAAGAGCCAGCGCTCGCTGCTGCTTCCTGCTCGGCTAAGAGGGTTAGCACTCTGGAAATCATCCACAGTGTATTGCTAGGCATCTGGAGAGGCAGGGCCGTCAAACACAACCACATGATACATGAAGCTCCATTGTTTACACTCGGCTTCGCGTAGCCAGTTTGATGTTTCTCTGGTTTAGAGAACTCATACAGCGCTCACGAGTAGCGCTTCCTCCTGCTAGGCGTGTTTGAGGCTGGATTAAAGCAGCTACGAGTTTGCTAAATGTGAACGCTAACCGGGAAGCCATCCACAAACAAGCTGACGTCGATTGCTGAAACGCTGGCGGGTCGCTACTGTGATCCTCAGAGCCGGGATTAGAGTGTGGTCTCAAACTGGGAAGGTTAGCGCAGTATAACATGCCAACAGATGCCTGGGTTTCTTTGGGGCTATGTCTATGCTAATGCTAACTGAGGCTGCAGTGCAGGGTTTTCACTGTCGCTACAGACATGAGCTACAGGCTTCATTTAGCTTATTGCTACTTGGTCAAGGGAGCTAACAGTGGAAGTGATACCAGGCAAGCTAACAAACATTGCTAGCCATCTTGATATAAGCTCACCAGACAAAGAATGAGTCCCTTTGCCTGTTTAAGGTGGTAGGATGATGGGGCTATAAATCCCTGCGGGGTGTGAGTGACGGGATCCATAGATTGGGAAGAGGTGGTACAGTGCACGGAATGTCTCGTTCCATGTGTGGAAAATGGCTCCAGAGCAGATGTTAATGATTGGCTAAAAGGAGTGACTGCATTTGGGCGTTCCAAAGACCATAGTGTGAAGGAAGTAGCGGAATCTGCAGGTGTATGGAAGCGTACCAGCTGTGGCAATTCTCCTCGGAATTGTGTCATGGAGCTGTGTTAGCCCTGCAATCGCTAGCATGGTTGCCAGGTCCAGGTTCCCCACCAAACTGGGCGTGCAGTAGTGGGAGAAAGGTATGAAGTTTAAGCCTCTGGTTGGCGCCTTCGAGCAGACCTTTGGCTGGAGGGTTTTGCAGGATCTGGGAACCCTCGGGAGGGAACGCTACAACGTACAGCAAGCCCTGTGGGCTGATCAGTGAGAGAGATGTCATAGCTAACTGAATAAAAGGCACAGCAGCAGCTCCATCTCCCAAACGAGAACCGATATGATAACGTAGTGACATGTTCCTGCCTACAGGGCTGGGTGACGGGGTAACAACACGCCTGACGTTCTCACGGTTGGCGCTGGTCCTTTCTGTGGAGGGCTGCGGTAGAGGGAATATGATGCTGATTAAGGATCTGGCATGTTCAGAGACACGGATAAATGGTCTAGCATTCCGTACAGTCAGCCACACTGACCTGCACAAAGATGCTGCAAAGACACGATACTTAAGGTGGAGGAAGTGATGTAACCATACTTGAGGGGAAAGGCACTTAACACCACGTCACTGTCACCAAACACTGCAATGGTGTCGTACCAGACTGTCATGAAGTGACTCAGAATGGCAGCGGGTCATCTTCAGTGACGAGTCCCGCTTAGTCTTGGTGGAGACGACCAACGAACCCGTGTGTGGAGGCACCGTGGTCAGCACCAAGATGAACGGTTTGTTGTCACGCGTCACACGCCCAGAAGGCCTGGTGTCACTCCACCTCCACCCCTACCGCACCATCTGCAGGAACTGTGTGAGGATATTCAAGCTGCATGGGATGGATTATCACAGGACACCATTAGGAACCTCTACAGCTCCATGCCGAGACGTCTGGCATGTTGGGTTAGCAAACACGGCGGCCCGACGCCATACTGAGAGACAGACTTCTGTATGTGTAGCTCAATAAATATTGATCATATCAGTCTAAATTTATCATCAGTTATTGATCCTGGTCACCTTTATCTTCCTTCCCAACACACCTGCAACCCCACACCTCCTTCTGGGGGCAGCTGTTGCTTTGATGTTGAGTGTAATATATGTACTGGTGGTGTTAGGCTGCACGCATGATCAGCACTAGACTGGAGCAACGAGGCCTTTTGCACCAGCTGTGATGTAGCATCGCTCAAGAAGGGCACCTCACAGTCATCCACTGCACCACTGTGCCACCCAGGGGGCAATTTAGCCCCTTCAGTTCACCATACAGCATGTCTCTGGACTGTGGGAGGAAACTGGAGCACACCGAGGAAACCCACATGGACACAGGGAGAACATGCAAACTCTGGGCCCCAGATGCTCCAGCCCGGGATTTGAACCCAGACCCTTGATGTTCTACTGCAGCAACTTCTTCACCAGGTCATCTCATTTGGTGTCAAAAGGTGGGATCACTCAAAGAAGAAGAAGACCTGGTGAGGACACTGGAGGAAGAGGAAGCATGGCAAGGATGGGTGACGAAGACAGAGGATGTGGTAGTACAATATGGACCAGGAGCAGTTCCTGGGGGGAGGATGCTTGGACAGTGGCCGGTAAGGTCTGTCGGCGGAGCAGCATGGGCGTCTGGTAGCTTTGGTGAGGGCTCTACATGTCCAACTTTCGAGAACACAGTGCAGCTGAGTTTGCATGGGGGCACCACCGGGGTGGCCGTTGTCCAAGGACCTGGGTCAGGACACTTGCAGGATCACCCCACCGAAGTATCACTGTGCAGGGGTGGAGGACACAGTGCTCAGTCTCAGAGGGAGAGGACGTGGCCCCCGAGGGACGACTGGCACCACACGTGGGTAAGAGTTTACCGTCTGCACGTTCCACCCGGTTTCTCCACTTGCTTCATGTGAGCTACTCGAACTACAGCCTGCTTTGCTCACTGATGGTGAACACCGCGGCTCCTGCAGGTTAATCTGAGCTCGGTGGTGTAATTACTCGCCGGACTCTGCGTGTAGTTTTATTTATCCACGGCTGGGAATAACGGTGGTCCCGATTGGTGGAAAGAGCAGCAGGAATAAATGATGTTGCCTCTCTGTAGGAGCTTGTTGTGTCTCGCTGAAGGGCACCATGGTAGCAGTCAGAGGAAGGACACCAGAAGCCCTCGAGGGACGTGCACATCCCTGGTGTCCATCTGAGCATAAAACCAGAAGCCCTGCAGCTAAATGGAGTCCTGCAGTTAGTGCTGCTTTCTCTCTGAGAGCACATCCGTGTCCAGGAACAAAACAAGCCCAAACTTCCCACGCAGCTTGGTTCCGAAGGCAGGTCGAGTTCTTTAGATGCTCCTTTCAGACGTGTGGATCCTTAGGAAGTAATGATCCGTTTACTTCGTGACATCCACGAACAGGAAGAGTTTTCCCAGGGGGCACAATCCTCCATACAGGTTCAGTGAGAATGGGTGGGGCTAAACTGCTGTAGGCTGAATGGGTGGGGCTAAACTGCTGTAGGCTGAATGGGTGGGGCTAAACTGCTGTAGGCTNAAAGGGTGGAGCTAAACTGCTGTAGGCTGAATGGGTGGGGCTAAACTGCTGTAGGCTGAATGGATGGGGCTAAACTGCTGTAGGCTGAATGGGTGGAGTTTAACTGTTGTAGGCGGAATGGGTGGAGCTTAACTGCTGTAGGTTAAAAGGGTGGAGTTAAACTGCTATAGGCTGAATGGGTGGGGCTAAACTGCTGGTGACTAAATGGGTGGAGCTAAACCGCTGTAGACAGAATGGGTGGAGCACAACTGTTGTAGGCTGAATGGATGGGGCTAAACTGCTGTAGGTTGAATAGGCCGGATTAAGATACTCTAGGTTGAATGGGTGGGGCTAAACTGCTGTAGGCTGAATGGGTGGGGCTAAGCTACTCTAGGCTGAATGAGCAGGGCTAAACTACGGTTCACTGAATGAGTGGGGCTAAACTATATTAGGCTGAATGGGTGTGGCTAAACTGCTGTAAGGTGAATGGGTGGAGCTAAATTGCCAAAGGTTGAATTGGTGGGGCAAAACTGCCATAGGCTGAATGAGCGGGGCTAAACTGCTGTAGGATGATTGGGCGGAGCTTAACTGCTGTAGGATGAATGGGCGGAGCTAAACTGGTGTTAAAGTTCTTGATATAACAGGTTAAATGTTAATACTGTATGTGTGTATGTAGTCGGCTCCGTCTGAATCCTACACCGTGCGGGTGCCTGTCCGTGAGCACCAGCTGCACCTTACCAACCCCATCTGGTCTGAGAGTGTAACAGGGTTTTTCATTGGTCAGTGGTTGAAAAGGTTTCTCCTCGCTGTTCTCCGACTGCATCCATCCCCGAGTCCACTTTCAGATCTATTCATCAATCTGACCACACCACAAGACACCGTGACCCGGTCCGCCTTCCCTTCACCACCTCTCTCTCTCTCTCAGAGCGAGCAGCTCAGTATAACACACACCAGATCAACCAGCACACAGGCCCGCCTAACACCCTGAAACAGAGACTAATTACAGATACACTGGACCCCGGGGTTTCCAATAAAGCGGCCAGTTAGTGGAGGCACAGTGTAGATGGTTCTAATAAAGTGGCCAGCTAGTAGAAGTACATGGTTGGTGTTTCCAGTAAAGTGGCCAGCTAATGGAAGTACAAGGTGGGTGTTTCTAATAAAGTGGCCAGTTAGTGGAAGTCCAAGGTAGGTGTTTCTAATAAAGTGGTCAGTTAGTGGAAGTCCAAGGTAGGTGTTTCTAATAAAGTGGTCAGTTAGTGGAAGTCCAAGTTAGGTGTTTCTAATAAAGTGGCCAGTTAGTGGAAGTCCAAGGTAGGTGTTTCTAATAAAGTGGCCAGGCTAATTAGATCAGCCACTAACACAGCGTCAGCACCGTGTCCTGGTCCAGCTGCCGTATCTGAAGACGGTATGTACTGCGGTCTGTCCTGAGCGGACCGGTGAAACCGTCTGTACTGGAGTCTATTGGAGCTCATTGCGGTGGCTCGTCTTTGTCGCTGTGCAGCAAAGGACACAGTAACTGATAACTTTCTGAGCTGAGCGAAAACTCCTCCCCTGAGAAGGACCCGAAGAGTTCCAGCTTCATTTCTCCACCTGCACACCTTTATCCACCTTTCATCAGCGTTAGCTCCCAGCACAGATACGCCTTGTTCTTTACTGCAGTACAGAGCAGGACACTGCTGTCCCCGACCGGGATCGTCCCTCAGCAGGAATAAACAGAAGTGATTCCACAGTGCTCATCCTCTGCGCTTTGGTATGTGTCCTGTGGAACTGGAAATTTGAACAAAATTAAATATCTAGAACACAATGTTGCTAATGTGCTGATAAACCATTTCTATCCTATCCCAGGTGGTTGCTAATGTGCTGCTAGACCATTTCTATCCTATTCCAGGTGGTTGCTAATGTGCTTCTTGGCCCTTTCTATCCTATTCCAGGTGGTTGCTAATGTGCTTCTTGGCCCTTTCTATCCTATCCCAGGTGGTTGGTAATGTGCTGCTAGACCATTTCTATCCTATCCCAGGTGGTTGCTAATGTGCTGCTAGGCCATTTCTGTTGTATCCCAGGTGGTGGCTAATGTGCTGCTTGGCCCTTTCTATCCTGTTCCAGGTGGTTGCTAATGTGTTGCTAGGCCATTTCTATCCTATTCTAGGTGGTTGCTAATGTTCTGCAAGACCCTTTCTATCCTATTTCAGGTGGTTGCTAATGTTCTGCAAGGCCATTTCTATCCTATTCCAGGTGGTTGCTAAAGTATTGCAAGGCCATTTCTATCCTATTTCATGTGGTTGCTAATGTGCTGCTAGACCCTTTCTATCCTATTCCAGGTGGTTGCTAATGTGCTGCTAGACCCTTTCTATCCTATTCCAGGTGGTTGCTAATGTGCTGCTAGACCATTTCTATCCTATTTCATGTGGTTGCTAATGTGCTGCTAGACCCTTTCTATCCTATTCCAGGTGGTTGCTAATGTGCTGCTAGGCCATTTCTGTCCTGTTCCAGGTGGTTGCTAATGTGCTGCTAGACCATTTCTATCCTATCCCAGGTGCTTGCTAATGTGCTGCTAGGCCCTTTCTATCCTATTCCAGGTGGTTGCTAATGTGCTTCTTGGCCCTTTCTGTCCTATTCCAGGTGGTTGCTAATGTGCTGCTAGGCCATTTCTATCCTATCCCAGGTGGTTGCTAATGTAAGTCAATGGAACGAGACTTTTTCCAAACAGCAGTTGCTGTAAAAATCAACAACAAATGGAGACACGTGTTTTGTCTTTGGACAGTGACGGTTTGTTTAGAAACATTATTAATGCAAATAATTAATGCATAAAAATATGTCAGTTATGCCTAAAATTCCATGATAAATACCATGCTAGATAAAAAGGTAACAGGTTATGAGTAGTTTATAGGTCCTTCACCTGCCGAACAAGGCTGCCCCAGTGTTTCACCTGGACCACTCTACTAGAAGAAGCCGGGAGGATCGATGGCTTTGTTCCGAAGGTTCTCCGAGGAGCTGCTTCTTCATTTTCAGCTAGCGGTGGAGGACAGGGTGGATTTCAGGAAGAACAAGCAGGTGTAGCGTGTACCCTACGCAAGGTCCCGAAGGAGTGATTCACATCTTGTACACTTGCAAGAACTCCTTGAGGGATTCTGTTTTCCATCCAGCACCGAGCTCATCCGTTGTGAGACACCAGCACGAAGAGATTAGATTTCATTACGGCTACTAATCATTTCCCTCCTCCTCCTCGGCAGAGCGCTTATTCCCTGGAAGCCAAGAAGTGGTACACCAGGGCAGAAGCGTTCAAGGGGCAGTTTGAACCATCCCTGTGTAAGAACTGTCTTCTTCTTCTTTTAGGACTTCCTTCGTATGAAGGGCATACCCAAAAACCTTAGGGCGGTTTAACAAGCGTC
>JAVGWN010003435.1:0-10313 GCA_034552555.1 Semaprochilodus insignis | reverse complement strand
CTGACAGACTGTAATACGCTACAGGAAGTGTAGGGGGCGAGATGACCACACGCTCTGACAGTGAAGTGATGATGGTCACATGATCCTGACAGACTGTCCTTGTGCTGTAGGTGCAGTTTGAGGCCCAGCGGCTCCAGACAGCGGAGTTGAGCTCCTCACTCCAGAAGGAGAAGGAAATGAACGCCCAGCTGCTCAAACAGCTGCAGCGCTCCAGCCCAGACACACAGCGCCCCCAGGAGGCCGTCAGCGCTCAGGGGGTGGAGCTGGCCGAGGCGAGCTGCAGCCAGGTCAGCATGCTTTCAGTTTGATAGAGGAACTTGCGGATTACTTAAGGCCTTGTTCAGACAGGCGGCTCGGGCCCGAGTCTCCGGCCACCGCTTGTCCACTTTGTTCTAAAGCCGTGAATGACCTCCTGGAGGTGGCTGCCCCCTGGAAGCTTGGCATACACGAGTCCCGGTCCAGCAGGTCTGTGATTATAGGGAGGCTGTTTTTTCCAGATGGGTGTGTTACCTTTCGGTGGCCCACCACACCCGCCACAACACAGCTGCCATGCATGTCTCAGCAGGTACTGATTGCCTGGGGTGCCTGTTGCGACGTGCCGGGCGAGCTTGTGGAAGACTTCATTAAGCTTGAATGTTTCCCGTCATGTCCTGAAGTTAGCAGGCCAGCTGTCTTCATCAGAACTCCCCGGGACCACACATTCCCAACAGCCACTGCTTCCGTCGAGTCCAGATCCCCTTGGCTTCCTGTGTTTCTGTCCACTGCAGGGACATGACGAAGCTTTAGATGGTGATCTCTGCTGACGTTTTGGGGTCAGTCGTGGCCTGAAGGCTAGGGGACCGGCCAGTGTAATCCCCTGAACCGCCAGGACACGACTGAAGTGCCCTTGAGCCAGTCAGCTGGTGCCGGGGGGCCTCGGATAGGGCTGCCCCCCCCCCCTCTGGACTTGCTAGTATATGTGTATGTGGGTGTTTGACTACTCGGATGGACTAAATGCCGAGGTCGGAGTCCACGCACGTTGGTCATCTTGTTTTATGGACGCAGCTCCGAGACACCGGACAGGGCGAGCAGTGGCACCTAATGAGGGCCTGAATCCCTGTGGCACCCTGAAGACACCTGGGAATGCTAATGCTCCAGACAACTCAGGGAGCTCATTGTTTAGACACATTTTTCAAACCGGTCTTGGAATTGGCGTCACGGTCTGTGGAAAGGAACCTCCGGTCAACTGTGCTCCATGACCCTGTGGGGACAGTCGTGTCCAGTCGCCGACCACCCACTGATAAGAGGACGGCCACTGTGTTCTACAAGCTGTAGGTGGAACATGAGTGTAACGTGATCGGTGGAGCGGAATCATGTGACTTCCGGCTTCATGCGTCATCGATATTCTACCATTCCACCTTGTCCTAGCGTCCAGTCAGGGTCTCTAACGTTCCCGAAATTGTTTTTTTCCACATTTTGCAAATAACTAGCGTATGGAAAACCCTCTAAAACAATCCGAACTGCGACTGGACGTCCCCTCAGGTGAGACACGAATTCCCGGGAGACATCAGTGTTGCCTTGTCCTGTACCGCCTGAGTCACAACGATGGTGACCAACGTAGCTACACAGCCTTCTACAGTGTTCCCACACACATCGGATCCAGTTTGCCCTGCAGTGTGAACCGCAGACTCGATTACGGTTGTGCTGTTAGCGACATTAGCGTCGTTGCTTAAGATAAATGAGCTTGGCCGATTGACAGAGTTTTCTTGTCCCTGTCCTCGTCGTAGGTGGAGGAGGGCGTCCGCTCTGTGGAAGTTCTGCTGCAGTCCCTGCAGGATCAGCTGACAGAGAAGCAGTCGGCGCTGGTGGATCTGATGGGGCAGCTGGAGCAGCAGAAGCTGCAGGAGGTTCAGGCTAAACAAGCGTGGGAGCAGGAGAGAGCCGAACTGAACCGCAGCCTGCAGGGGGCGCGAGAGAGCCTGGCGAAGCTGGAGAGACGAGCGGAGGAGCTGAAGGCCCTGCTGGATGGAGAGAGGGAGCGAGGGACGAGGCTCGTGAGAGAGAGGGACGGACTGCAGCAGAGAGTGGCCGAGCTGATGGAGAGACGTCAGCGGGACAGCGTGAGTCCGACAGGCTACATGGTGCTAACGGAGGCAGCGTCCCTGCCATGCCAGGCTCCTGTCGCCAGGCACGCTCCGCTTGTGTTTGCCTGAAAGTCTTTAACCGTGTGTTCTGCATGTCTTTATCAGCAGCAGGCGGCTCCATGGGGAGCTGAGGGTCAGCCGGCGGACCGGACACGTGACTGGGTCTTGCAGCAAGAGGTGGAGGAGTCCGGAACTCTGACCTCCAGCAGCACCACCACCATGCTGGATGCAGCAGGACAAACAGCAGGACAAACAGGAGACACCAGAAACCTGGACAGCGTCGTCTCCAGACTGCAGGTCATCGCCAGCAAGATCAACAGCATGACCAGCAGCACTGCCGGCAGGTAGGTGGAGCTCAGCTGGAGGAACATCACTGCTTCCTGAAAGAGCCGCTGGTGTTGTTATTGTTGTTGTCATTGTAGTTGCTGTTGTTGTTGTTGCCACCATTGTCGTTGTTGTTGTAGCCGTTGCTGCTGTTGTTGTTGTTGTTGTTGTTGCCACAATGTTGTTGTTGCCGTTGCTGCTGCTGTTGCTGTTGCTACCATTGTTGTGGTTGTTGTTGTTGGCGCCGTTGTTGTTGTTGTTGTTGAGCAGAGATGTTACCTGGTCTGAAATAGACTGATGAACGTCCCCGTCTGTTTGCAGTCCACCCGCAGAGGCTCCTGACACAGAGAGTTTAACCTGGTTACACAGCAACGTCCAGGACGTCCTGTCTCTTCTGCAGCAAGTTCCATCAGCGCCCCCTGCTGTACCAGAGGTGAGGCCGCATGATAGAGTCACCGGTTACAGCACTACAGCTGGACAGTATGGGAAGTTGTATGGGAGGAGACGTTGTTAATTACGGTGGTGACGGAGGAACAGATTCCTCACTGTGTGGGTTTGTGTCTGTAGACCCCCGCCCTGCTGACCGGAGGCTCGTCCAGCGCGCTGACGGAGCGATTGCTGAGGCAGAACGCTGAGCTCACCGGGTTCGTCAGCCGCCTGACGGAGGAGAAGAACGAGCTGAGGAATCAGCTGCTGAGACTGGAGGAGGAGCTGAGGAGACAGCGCCACCTGTCGGCACACAGCGTCAGTACAGCAGCTCTTTATCTGACTCTAGTTGATCAGGGTGACTGACGGGTTCGGGACTGGAGCTCAGTGCTGCACGGCCCAAACTCCAGCGTGTGTTTACTGATCTTCGTCGTTTGCTGCATCTTTACATGGCTCTCTCCCCTCCAGTCCAGCAGGAGCGGTTCTGAAGGCCAGGAGCTGGTGCTGTTCTCCAGTGAGCGGGAGGCGTGGAGCAGGGAGAAGGTCAGGCTGGAGAAGTCTCTCAGACAGGCCGAGGCAGAGCTGTCTCGACTCCGAGGAGAGATCCGCTCCGACACGCTCAGAGACGTCACTGCGCCCGATACTGACAACGCAGCGCTGAAGGTACAGTGCCGACCGAACATGCACCTCGGTGACCATCGGTCGCTGCAGGAGTGTAATCAGTGTAATGACCGGGGTGATCGCTTGATCGCCATGCTAGTTAAGTTAGCTAGCTTGCTAGCTGCTGTGTTCGGTCCTGATCTAAAGCGCAGCTGCAGTCAGCCCTACATGCTCACCGTAGCTGCTAGAGACCCTTCCGTGTTTGACTGTTCCATGACTTACCAAAGCGACCTTCAGATTAGCTCAGTGTGCTCAGCTTTCTGCTGGGCTTGTGGGAGGACGTTATTGTGGCTAGTCTGGACAGGTGTCCACTCTGCTGTCCCTCTGTCTTTCTCCAGAGGATCTATGGGAAGTACCTGCGTGCCGAGAGTTTCCGGAAAGCTCTGATCTACCAGAAGAAGTACCTGCTGCTGCTGTTGGGTGGCTTCCAGGAGTGCGAGGAAGCCACTCTCGCTCTGATCGCCCGAATGGGTGGACGACCTACATACACCCGCCTGGAGTCTCTGGGTCAGCGCCGCCGTGGATTCACACGCTTCCGGTCCGCTGTCCGTGTCTCCATCGCCCTCTCGAGGTCAGCTACTGCCACTGCAGCATGCACACTGCCTCTGCCTTTTCTGTTCTACAGACCCTGGTAACTGAAAATAGCGTATGCTAGCTAATCCTGGTAACTGAGAATAGCGTATGCTAGCTAACCCTGGTAACTGATATTAGCGTATGCTAGCTAGCCCTGGTAACTGATATTAGCGTATGGTCCTCCTGGTAGTGGTCCTCCTGATGATGCTGAGGTAAGAGGTTTCTGTGTTTGTCCCCTCAGGATGCGTTTTCTGGTGCGGAGGTGGAAGAAGGCCACCGGAGGCTCCATCAGCTCCCCCAGCATCAACAGAAACGGATTAGGCCAGACTCCAGGTGAGGCTTGGTCGGACCTGCGGTCCCCGAACACAGATGAGGTAGAAATGAACTGAGGTGAACGTGAGCAGATCAGAGGGAGAGCTGGGTGGGTGTTGTGCTTCGGGAGAACCTGGTGCTCCTCATAGGGGCTAGTGGGAGGTGTCAGCAGTGGTGGTCCGGCAGGTCAACAGTGTGCTGTGTGTCTCTGCAGGCATTGAGGGAAGGAACGATTCCCCCTACCTGCAACCGAGTGTAGAGCAGTACGGAGAGAGGAGAGGGCTGAACCGCACCGGGAGAGATTCCCCCCGGACTGGACACTACACCCACCACAGGTACACACCTGTTATACATGTACCTGTCTCACCTTATCCACCTGTCTCACCATATTTACCTGTCTCACCTTATCCACCTGTCTCACCTTATCCACCTGCATCACCTTATCTACCTGTCTCACCTTATCCACCTGTCTCACCTTATCCACCTGTCTCACCTTATCCACCTGTCTCACCTTATCTACCTGCCTCGACTTATCTACCTGCATCACCTTATCCACCTGCATCACCTTATCCACCTGTCTTCCCTTATTTACCTGTCTTCCCTTATTTACCTGTTCTGTCTGTGTTCTCTCTGTTCTGTGTGTTCCGTGTTCTAGGTACGGTGCTGTTGGAGGTGATGGCGGGAGCGTGTTGTGTTCTCACCTGCAGAATTATGATCCTGACCGTGCACTCACTGACTACATCTCCAGACTGGAGGCTCTCCAGAGGAGACTGGGCAGCGTGCAGTCAGGTAAACCGGATACCATAGCAACAGCAACCCTGGTAACCTCATACCAGCAGCAGCTATTTCAGTCTGGATATTAACTTTATTAGAAATTCATTTTGGAGGTTAACTTTATTAAAACTTCATACTGGATTTTAATTGTATTAGAACTTAATTCCGCAGATTAGTTTTATTAGGACGTCATTCTGAATATTAATTTTATTAGAACTTAATTCTGGAGATTAGTTTTATTAGAACTTAATTCTGGATTTTAATTGTATTAGAACTTAATTCCGGAGATTAGTTTTATTAGAACTTAATTCTGGAGATTAGTTTTATTAGAACTTAATTCCGGAGATTAGTTTTATTAGAACTTAATTCCGGAGATTAGTTTTATTAGAACTTAATTCCGCAGATTAGTTTTATTAGGACGTCATTCTGAATATTAATTTTATTAGAACTTAATTCCGGAGATTAGTTTTATTAGGACATCATTCTGGATATTAGTTTTATTAGAACTTAATTCTGGAGATTAGTTTTATTAGAACTTAATTCTGGATATTAATTTTATTAGAACTTAATTCTGGAGATTAATTTTATTAGAACTTAATTCTGGATATTAATTTTATTAGAACTTAATTCAGGATATTAGTTTTATTAGAATTTAATTCACGATTTCAGTTTTATTAAAAACTGATTTTATTTCATTTAAATTATTTAAATTAATTTATTTTAGTTTGTAGATAATTTTAGTTCTGATATGATAATTCTGATTTGGTTGTTTTCCTCCACAGGTTCATCTTCATATGCTCAGTTGCACTTTGGAGTTAGAAGATGAGGAGATGTTCTCCTGGTTCTGGAACAGAGCGAAGGCTTTGGTGGCGCTGACCTGCTGCTGCTCTGGTTCTGTACTGAAGATAAGCGTGGATCACTACCGCGGGACCAAGTCGGCGTGTTCTGGAGCCGGCCAGTGTCCGGCCTGGCTGGGTGTACATTAGGTCTAATCAGTCATGTTGTAAATGTATGTTTGTGGGGAATATGCTAATTTAATTAATTTATACCGTGTATGCTGGGGGTGTGGTAGTGTAGAGGGGGCGTGGCTTTACTGGAGGCTGCTATTGGACTCATGCTAACACTGAAACTGTACCGGATGGCACGTGCCTGTTATAAACGCCTAATAAACGGTTAACGAAGCACATAAGACTGACCTGTATAACGGCGCCTGGTGAGCGCCGGGGGCGTGTCCCTCCCCCGCGTGCCCGGGCGGGTTCTGAATGTTATTTGGGGTGCTGGTCTGCCTTATGAGGCTTGGTGAAGGCTTTATGAAGGTGTGGGTGTGGCGCGGTGCGTGTGCGGTGTTCGGAACTCTACACTGTGTTGAGGACGGATCGGAGGACATTTGTAGAAGACTATTTTTGTAAAGGCTGAGTTCTGAATTTTCTGGGTATTTTATCAAAACTGAATAAAGATGAATCTAATATTTACACACGGTCTCCGCTCTGTTTACTGACTGCTGCCTGCCTGTCTGCCTGCCTGTCTGTCTGTCTGCCTGCCTGTCTGTCTGTCTGGATACCATCTCATACGCAGAAAGAGCTGTCTGTCTGTCTGTCTGTCTGCCTGCCTGCCTGTCTGTCTGTCTGTCTGGATTCCGTCTCATACGCAGAGAGAGCTGTCTGTCTGTCTGTCTGTCTGGATTCCATCTCATACGCAGAAAGAGCTGTCTGTCTGTCTATCTGCCTGTCTGCCTGCCTGCCTGCCTGTCTGTCTGTCTGTCTGCCTTTCTGCCTGTCTGCCTGTCTGTCTGAATACCAGCTCATACACAGAAAGAGCTGTCTGTCTGTCTGTTTGTCTGGATACCCTCTCATACGCTTAAAGAGCTGTCTGCCTGTCTGTCTGTCTGGATACCCTCTCATATGCAGAAAGAGCTGTCTGTCTTTCTGTCTGCCTGCCTGCCTGCCTGCCTGTCTGTCTGTCTGGATACCATCTCATACGCTTAAAGAGCTGTCTGCCTGTCTGTCTGTCTGGATACCATCTCTTATGCAGAAAGAGCTGTCGGTCTGTCTGTCTGTGTGTCTGTCTAGCTATCTGTCTGTCTGTCTGCCTGCCTAGCGATCAGTCTGTCTATCTGTGTTTCTGTCGGTCTGTCTGTCTGTCTGTCTGCCCAGTGATCAGTCTGTCTATCTGTGTCTGTCGGTCTGTCTGTCTGTCTGCATGCCTGCCTGTCTGTCTGGATACCGTCTCATACGCAGAAAGAGCCGTCTGTCTGTCTGTCTGTCTGTCTGTCTGGATACCATTTCATACGCAGAAAGAGCTGTCTGTCTGTCTGGATACCATCTCATACGCAGAAAGAGTTGTCTGTCTGTCTGTCTGTCTGTCTGTCTGGATACCATCTCATACGTAGAAAGAGCTGTCTGTCTGTCGGTCTGTCGGTCTGTCTGTCTGTCTGGATACCATCTAATACGTAGAAAGAGCTGTCTGTCTGTCTGTCTGTCGGTCTGTCTGGATACCATCTCATACGTAGAAAGAGCTGTCTGTCTGTCTGGGTACCATGTCTTACGCAGAAAGAGCTGTCTGTCTGTCTGTCTGTCGGTCTGTCTGGGTACCATGTCTTACGCAGAAAGAGCTGTCTGTGTGTCTATCTAGCTATCAGTCTGTCTGTCTATCTGTCTGTCTGTCTGTCTGGATACCATGTCTTAAGCAGAAAGAGCTGTCTGTCTGTCTGTCTGGATACCATGTCTTATGCAGAACAAGCTGTCTGTGTGTCTGTTGGTCTGTTTGTCTGTCTGTCTGCCCAACGATCAGCCTGTCTATCTGTGTGTCTGTTGGTCAGCCTAGCTGTCTGTCTGTCTGTCTATCTGTCTGTCTGTCTGTCTGGATACCATGTTTTAAGCAGAAAGAGCTGTCTGTCTGTCTGGATACCATGTCTTAAGCAGAAAGAGCTGTCTGTCTGTCTGTCTGTCTGTCTGGATACCATGTCTTATGCAGAACAAGCTGTCTGTCTGTCTGTTGGTCTGTTTGTCTGTCTGTCTGCCCAGCGATCAGCCTGTCTATCTGTGTGTCTGTTGGTCAGCCTAGCTATCAGTCTGTCTGTCTGTCTGTCTGTCGGCCTAGCTGGCTGTCTGTCTGTCTCTCTGTCTGTCTGTCTGCCTAGCTATCAGTCTGTCTGTCTGTCTGCCTAGCTATCAGTCTTTCTGTCTGCCTAGCTATCAGTCTGTCTGTGTGTCTGCCTAGCTATCAGTCTGTCTGTCTGTCTGTCTGCCTAGCTATCAGTCTGTCTGTCTGTCTGTGTGTCTGCCTAGCTATCAGTCTGTCTGTCTGTCTGTCTGTCTGTCTGTCTGTCTGTCTGTCTGTACGGTGTAAATCCACACATGAACACTCTGCTCTATGGTGATGCGGTTCATGTAGTGTCAGACTGGACTTCATGAAATCCTGATAGGTGCAAGGGTGGATTCACAGGGTGGCAACCCCTCCTCTATGGTGCCTGCCACCCCGGTTCCCTACAGCGCGTGTAATCCTTTCCTGCTCGCTCCGGTCCACGCTCCATGTCTTCCGGATGACTCATTATTAAGTCATGCTGAAGAAGAAGTGTTTTCTTAGTTACCCAGATATGCAAACCACAAGCTACACCTTCAGACTTCACCTGAAACACCTCTGCAGGAATGCAGACCACAGAAATGCTGTAACACACTAACACGCAGAGCAACCTAGCCGGCTAACGCTAACTTAATAAGCATCCAGGTGAGAGAGCTGTATGTCCAGCTATCCATTCTGTTACATATCTATCTATCTATGTCTGTCTATCTATCTATCTATCTATCTAATGTAGCTATCTGTCTGATCTGTAACATACACTCCAGAAAGAGTTCTCCCCCATTCAGTAACATACACTCCAGAAAGAGTTCTCCCCCATTCAGTAACATACACTCCAGAAAGAGTTCTCCCCCACCAGTAACATACACTCCAGAAAGAGTTCTCCCCCACCAGTAACATACACTCCAGAAAGAGTTCTCCCCATTCAGTAACATACACTCCAGAAAGAGTTCTCCCCAACCAGTAACATACACTCCAGAAAGAGTTCTCCCCATGCAGTAACATATACTCCAGAAAGAGTTCTCCTCGACCAGTAACATGCACTCCAGAAAGAGTTCTCCCCGACCAGTAACACGCACTCCAGAAAGAGTTCTCCCCATTCAGTAACACACACTCCAGAAAGAGTTCTCCCCATTCAGTAACATACACTCCAGAAAGAGTTCTCCCCGACCAGTAACATACACTCCAGAAAGAGTTCTCCCCGACCAGTAACACGCACTCCAGAAAGAGTTCTCCCCGACCAGTAACACGCACTCCAGAAAGAGTTCTCCCCAACCAGTAACATACACTCCAGAAAGAGTTCTCCCCAACCAGTATCATACACTCCAGAAAGAGTTCTCCCGGACCGGTAACATACACTCCAGAAAGAGTTCTCCCCATTCAGTAACATACACTCCAGAAAGAGTTCTCCCCGACCTGTAACATACACTCCAGAAAGAGTTCTCCCCCACCAGTAACATACACTCCAGAAAGAGTTCTCCCCATTCAGTAACACACACTCCAGAAAGAGTTCTCCCCCACCAGTAACATACACTCCAGAAAGAGTTCTCTCCATTCAGTAACATACACTCCAGAAAGACCAGTTACATACACATCCAGTTTTCTTCCAGAAATAGATTTTTAATGAAACATTTGATGACTGATGACATCAGAACCTTCTATTAGTCTGTTCAGTGTAAACATGGTTCATATCAGATGGTGTGTTCAGGTTGATTTGTTAGAAGTGGATCCTTCAAGAGCGAAATCCCAAATACCTGAAAGAGATATACGAGCCTGTATGTTTGGTTTTCCCTCTGAGTAGATGTTACCTCCAGCCAGCTAGCTCCAGAACCACTTAGTAATATTTTTGAATACTCTGAAAGTCTTGTACCTCCGCACATGATCACAAATACGGCAGGCATGCTCCTGACCAAAAGGAGAATTCTTCGCAAGATAGTTTTTTCTCCAAGCAAAGAACCGCTCATACATCTCCTGGTTCTGGTCCAGGAGTTTGAGGTGTTCTGCCAGTTCTTGAGGAGTTTTGAAATCGTCCACGTGGATGAA
>JAVGWN010003434.1:0-10313 GCA_034552555.1 Semaprochilodus insignis | reverse complement strand
ATGGTACCCAGTGTACGAAATACTATTTGGGGGGTCCCATGTTGGCTGGCGTTGGTGGGCTTCTGATGCACTCACTATAGTGATGCCAGTTGGTTTAACAGCTCTTCTTCTGGAAATGCTCTTTTCTAATTTGATTGGTCTTACACATCTCCTCTTTTCTTTTTGGTGGGGTTCACTCTTCCCACACAACTATTGGAAAATTGGGCAAGTTTTCAGCTTTACATACTGTATACACACACACATATATACATATTTTTATATATATATATATATATATACACACACACACACACACACACACACACACACACACACACATACATACACACACAGATATACAGATATATATATATAACTAATAACTAATATATATATAACTACGGAAGAGGTATCCCGACCATATACGCAGTTGTATGGCTATGAAGGACCAATTGGCTCCAGTTGGTAGACCAATGCTAACTCTCAGCTTGTGGGTGAAGCAACTAAACAGTGACCTTTTCCTGGATTTGTATTTGAGCATCTGTTTTTCCCTAAGGGACAGCATACAGTCATAATACGTTTATTTTCAGGGACCCCCTTGGGGGGCCACAAGAGGTTGATTCAACATTACCACCTTGATGTGACCACTATAATGACCTACAGTACTGTGCAAAAGTCACCACCAATTAAGAATTTCATTTCTAGCCAAAAGGGCCATTAAGTACAAGTCGCTGACCTGAAAAACACACAACAGAAAAGATAATAATCGCACAAATAAAGATTTTTGTGTCGAAGTGTAGCCTTTACTCCATCTTCCATTCTTCTGGGGAACCTTGCTGTCAGTTTTGTAAAGAAACCGGCAGGGATATATGTTTCCACAGGTTCAAAACTCAGTCTTCTCGCCACCCAAATAACCCCAAACACATTCAGTGATGTTGAGGTCTGGACTCCGGGGCGGTCAGTCCGCTAGTCTGAGCCCACCAGCAGTTTCTTTGTCTGATTGGCAGATGTCTTCTTTTCTTTTTCTCAGGGTTCATTCCAGTTTCTCTTGTGGTTCCCTGAAGAATGAACTGCACAGGACATTCAGACATTTTAAGGTCGATTCCAAACCACAGAGAGTGAAAACGCTACACTGGAAGGGAACACAAGGTGTAGAGAACAACAGTTCATCACCCTGCGGGAAGCTGCAGGAAAGTTTTCCATCAATCTAATGCACGTCTCCTGAAGATCCCTCCATGATGATGGTGCTGTAGTACACTCTGAATGAAGGTATTCATCAACCCTAGTTCCCGTACCCCTGTACTTTTAGATTCACAGCGTGGAATGTGGAGTTGTCTTCTCACAGTTGAAGAATGGATTGCGGCTTCTGTGTAGCTTGATATTCCTCTCTTGGTCCCGGGTTTTGGTGGTCCACCAGGTCTTGCATGGTTGTTATACAGCCCAAATTTCTCTGGATCTTCTGAACTCCAGTTTTGGGAACACCAAATACCTAATTCCCTCTGGATAACTTGAACTTAATGTTTTGACCAGGAACTGAATCAATGAATTTTGGTCTTTGACGTCAACATAGTACTGTCTGTTCCATTCTATGAGCTTCAGCAACCCATATATTCTGGACCAAAACAGTGTTAGAAGTGATTAGATGATGTGCACCTACCTACAATCTGCGTGGTAGATGTAGTCTGGAGGGCAGCCAGAGCCAGGAACAGATCGACTAGCAAAGAGAACATCATGATCTCCGGACCAAACACGCTTTCTAATCAGCCGCAGGCTCATGTGAGGTTTTCTGGGAATGGGCCGGTCTTTAATACTGGAGTCTGTTATCTCTGGGCACGAGGGCAGAGAGTGAGTTATGGATTGTGTTACTGTATTATTGTGTGCCGTGGCACAGTGGACGGCGCATCTGTCTCCCCTTGACCTCTTGTCCTGTCCCCTCGTTGCGGTCTGAGACACACACCCCTCCGGCCAGTGACAAGACCATCCTCTCATTGTTCCTGTGCTCCAGCTTATCCTACAAAAGCTACAGCCTCTCCCAGCACCAGCTCTGAACTCCCCAATATACCATGTACGTGTCCTCGCAGTGACCCTAGCCATTGTAGCCAATCGTCTCTACTTTCAGTCTCATCTAATCAGATCCACTGTTCTGCTGTTATTTGAAGAGCACACGCCTCCTTTTTGTTCTTCAGAGTATCGGAAAAGACAAGAGGAACTGAAATTGGTCGAGGGCCATCACAGCAAGTGGCATGACAGATGCTGATAGTATTTGGCCTAGCGGTGTCTTTCTCTGCCGTTCCTCAAGAAACTTTCAGTGATCACTAACAGTGGGCCGACGCTGCAGTTTCAGATGGAACGCTGCCGGCAACGAGGACCTAATGCAGGCAAATTTGGCCTCGTTTAATTAAACAAATTGCTTCTTTAATCAATGAGGCCCACAAGCTGGAACGCGTCAAGCTTCTTATGAGATTACCGCACACTGTCCAATAGAACCATCTGAACTTTAGCACCAGACAGTGGGCATTAAAGAAAGCACGCGGTCAGGACAGAAAATGGAGGCAGAAGAGGCCTGCGGTGAGCGGAATCACCAATTTAATTAAAAGGCCATTTATTAGATCGTCTGCAAGTGTCTGGAAATACCCACAAACAGTGGTGCTGGCAAGTTCGTGTGCCCTTCAGAGTTTCCCATCTCTCTGCATAAATGTGACGTCATCAGACACCTGTGACAACGTCGTCAGACTTTCACCCAAGTCCTAAAAGTAGATAAAGAGAACCCAACTGCACAAACAAGAAAAATCTTAGACTTGGTCATTTAGTCATTGAGGGGAAATGAACCACTATGTGATATCTGTGAGTGGGAACAGTATGTGAACCTCTGAGATTAGCAGGTAATCTGAAGGTGAAATTAGAGTCAGGTGTTCTCGATCAGTGGGATGACAATGTTGTATTTAAAGAACAGGGATCGATTAAGGACAGCCCTACATAACACAAGGAAGTGTATCATGGCATGAATGTGGTTTTTAAGGACCTCAGATATAGGGTTGTTGATGCTCATCAGGCTGGAAAAGGTTACAGAACCATCTCTAAAGAGTTTGGACTCCACCATCCAGAGTCAGACAGATTCTGTACAAATGAAGGAAATTCAAGACCATTATAACCCTCCCCAGGACTGGTCTACCAACATAGACCACTCCAAGAGCAAGGCGTGTGATAGTCCACAAGGTCCCAAAGGAACCCATGGTAACTTCTGAGCAACTAAAGGCTTCATTCAGCAGCTAATATTAATGTTCATGGGTCAGGAGAACTCTGAACAACAACGGTGTGCATGGCAGGATCGCAAGGAGAAACTCACAGATCTCCAAAGACAGCATTGCTGCCCGTCCGCTGTTTGCTAAAGATCACATGGACAAGTCAGAAAGTTGCTGGAACAATGTTTTGTGGAGGGATGAGACCCAAATAGATCTGTTTGGTTTCAATGAGAAGCAGAAAGGAAAACACCGCATTCCAGCATAAAAACCTTAACCCATCTGTGAAACACGGTGGAGGCAGTATGATGGCTTGGGCCTGTTTTGCTGCATCTGGGCCAGGACGGCTCGCCATCACTGATGGAACAATGAACTCTGAATAGTACCAGCAAACCAGCAAAGGAAATGTCAGGACGTCTGTCCGTGAGCTGAACGTCAGGAGAACGTGGGTCGTAAAGCAAGACAATGACCCTGAGCACACAAGTTGTTCAAGCAAAGAACAGTTAAA
Organism: Semaprochilodus insignis; assembly: GCA_034552555.1. Classification (NCBI taxonomy): domain Eukaryota; kingdom Metazoa; phylum Chordata; class Actinopteri; order Characiformes; family Prochilodontidae; genus Semaprochilodus; species Semaprochilodus insignis. The sequence continues at coordinate 6,587 of JAVGWN010003434.1, read as the reverse complement.
GAGGCATAATGTCAAAATCCTGACCTTAATCCAATAGACAAATTGTGGAAGGACATGAAGCAACACGACCCACCAACATCCCAGAGTTCTGAAGCTGTTCTGAACGGAGGAATAGGCTAGGATTCCTCCCAGCTGACGTGCAGGACTGATCAACAGTTACTGGAAACGTTAAGTTGCAGTTATTGCAGCACAGCAGGGTCACATTCTAAAGGGCGCACAAACTTTCAAACACCACTGTGGTCCTAGAACCTGTTGATGTTTACCGTGAAGAATTTTTATCAGGTAGGAAGCAGACGACAGGAAGGACGAAAGGGGCTAAGGATGCAGACCTGACACGGTCAAGGCCTGGCTGTTTAGTCCTGGATCAGTTTGTCACTGCACCTAAGACCCGATTCATCAATCATGTTGTGGGTTAAGACACTCTCTACCCAGACCGAAGGCCAGACGTACTTAGGTAATAGCACAAGACGTCACGTGGATCCAGCAGCAAAATGTACTTGCAGATGTAAAACAGTTTCAGTGTGGGTTCGGTGTGAAGTGCTCCGTTCTAGAGAAACTTACCCAGTCCGGATTGATCACAGTGGTGCTGATAGGAACCGGACGTCCACCTCTAAAAGCTCCCTCATAGAAAGTGCCTAGGATCATGTTGTACAGTCGTTCTTTGCTTTTTGTCTAAAACGTATTGGTATCAGTTAATCCACTCATGGTGGAAGGATACAAGAAGGGTGTTCTAAGACAAAATAGTCCCCACAGGAAGATAAATTTTTGTCAGATTTTCCACCGTTTCAGCTTCAACAACATTCCATAGAAAGACGCAGTAAATGAAATGGCTATATTTGTTTATTAGAGATTGTGAGCCCTGGCTCCCATCACCACCATCAGAGTTGGTAAGTCTCTCTACAAATCAGACATTTAACACCAAACCACAGGAAATGACTTATATATGTTTCAGATAGTGGATTATATACAGATTATGAAGGTATCAGTGGTATTCCCCTATAATGAGGAACCCCCGAACGGGCCTGTGGACATTCTTTAGGCTAAACATCCTATACATGCCAAGTACTTGGTGGCAACCACTCAGTCCAAGAGATACGTGAAACAAGTAACTATAAAAGTTTTGTTTTGTAAATAAATGTAAACTACTATTAGATTTATAGCTAGTTATGTTTAAGTCTATGCATATTTGGAGCATTTGAGTTTAAGCCTACAAAACATTTTAAGCCAAACTTTTAGCTGGTACTGTAGGACCACACTGGGATTCCTACGTAAGCACAGTGATGAAAACACAGTAACGCTGGTAGTAACGTTCTCTTCATCATCAAAACATTCCACAAAGAAATAGAATTCCGGGGACAACACAGGAAATCAATGCCATGGCAGTCACTGACAACCACCAGAGGAGGTCAGAGAGGAGCATATGTTCTCTTAGCCCAATGAATTACAGCAGTGGTCACTAGCGCTCTTCCTGGAGATCTACCTTCCCGCAGGTTTCAGCCTCAGCCTAAATCTAATACACCTCCCTTCAGCTGGTATGAGGTATTTCTAAAGGGAACAGTCAGATGGTTCAGGTGGGGTTGATTAGGGTTGGAGTAAAAGTTAGTCCCATGACTGCTGTTAAAGAGGACCTGTAACAGATTTCACAGAATTCTCAAAGTTTCTAAGTGATTAACTCATTAATATGTTCTTCCATTCATCCATCTTTGGAGCTGCTTTTCTCTTCTGGGTTGTGGGGGGTGCTGGAGCCTATCCCAGCGCTCACTGGGGGAAGGCAGGATACACCCTGGACAGGCTGAAAGTCCATCACAGGGGAGATGCACATTCATTCACACCTGAGGGGGCAATTTAGCATCTCCAGTTCACCTGACTGCATGACTTTAGACTGTGGGAGGAAACCGGAGCACCTGGAGGAAACCCACACAGACACGGGGAGAACATGCACACTCCAGACACAAAGGACCCCGGACGGCCCAGCCGGGAATAGACCTATTACTACTACATAACACCGCATAAGATTAAATACTATAAACACTGCAGCATAGTGTGAAGCAGAGCAGGACTCTCAGTTCCAAAACTGGATAAGTATTTATTGATAACTGAATTACATTTCTCTTTTATACACATTTCATAAATGATACAGGAGTTTACATTTTCATTTTTTATAGTCTTCCAACATTACAGCATCCAATGCCAATGAAACAAAAAATCAATAAACATGAAATGAGTAAAAGATCAGAATGGGTAAACGACGGGGTCCTGCTTCACGCGCGCGCTGATGGGTTTTTTCTTGGTGAATTTTAAGTGCACATGTTCAAAATGTAAAAGAATGCACATATCAAAAACTTAATCCACGTGATAGGGGGACCGTGTGAGAGGACAGAGAGAGAGAGATGCAGAGGGAGAGACAGGGAGAGAGCGAGAGTGAGGGGTGGCTGGACGTTGGCTGTCCCCAGACAGGGCAGCCTCTCGAAGGAGGAAGGGAAAAACTGCACCAAGCCCCCGACAACCAAAAGTCAGCAATCTCTGTGATTTCTTTTTTCTTTTTTTGGGTCATTTTTATATAATTTCCCCATGTAAACATACATTCATGCAACACCCGCTTTAGAATAAGTTCCATATATTAGATATACTCTTGTAAAAAAAAAAAAAAAAAACAGAAAACAACAAACCGACAAAAGAATAAAACCTCAAAGCAAAACAAACCCAGTAAAAATGAAGGAGATCAGGATCGAGGCAACTGAACGGAGCAAGTGAGGATGGATTTGGTTATCAGCTTATCAGGTCGTTCCAGGCAATGCAAGAGGAGGTTTTACAGACACGTCTCTGCCTCCGCTTTCCTCCATGCATGCATCNTGCAAGAGGAGGTTTTACAGACACGTCTCTGCCTCCGCTTTCCTCCATGCATGCATCTGCGGACGAGGATTTATGACTATTGACAATTTGGGGGGAGGGAGGGGGGGAGGGGAGCGCAGGGAGGGAGACTGATTTATGCTAACCGATCGGGATTGGTATGGACGAGGATTGCTCTTAAATTAGCCTACTGAATTGCACTTTGCCTTCACAGATCTGCATGCAAACATAGCGCCTCCCTTTCTCAACCTCAGTCTTCAAAAGCTCTGTTGACAAAACCACAAACCAGTGTTCCTACAACCAGTCCGCCTTCCAGACTCCTACTCTACAAACCCTGTTTACCAATGCCATCAACAACCAACACCACCAGGCCTTGGCGATTATCCGCGTATAGCAGTTCTTTGGAGTGATAGTAGACCCACTTTTGGGTCCCTCAAGAACAATTAGATAACACAATCGGACTTGATCCGAAGAGGCTACTCCATCAACTCTTTCTGGTACCTGACGCTATTGCACTGCAGAGGAATGGAGTCTCATATGCTCAACAGGTGTCTCATACCAGCACTCAGCTTCAGCGTCCTTGTTGGCCGTGGCTGCTTTAAGGTTGATATGACTGCAAATGTCAGACACTGCTGGGCATATACCATCAGAACAAGAGCACCAGTCAATTCCTGGAAAACACTGCACTGTGTAATGTCCCTCCTGTTCATCTCATGACAGGTGTGATATTTACCTGGCGGGTTTGGTAAGCTGTTTGTTACGCTGAGGAAAGCAGTCAGTGCTGATGTACATCGCTCCTTAAGGGGGGCTCACACTGTGAAGGGTCTTTCATTTTTCTTGAATGCTCTTTGAAGGAGAGGATAAAGGGTTTAGATTGTGAATGAGTGAATTCATGAGTTCAGTGCAACACAGTATGTACAAATATGGAATAAAATCGACCATATAAATACTGTTCATCATGAAAACGTCTTGAAGTATTGCAATATGATATTTTGCCATATTGCCCGCCTCTACTACTAATCTCTTCTCAATTACAGCCATCACTGAAGGTGCACTTTCCTTTTGATCTGATTGGCCAGCGCAGAATAAAATGCTCATGGCGTAGGCCAGTGGTCTCCAACCCCTTCTGTTGGAGAGCCACTTTCCTACAGAGTCTATTTCCAATCACAATTTGCCACATCTGCTCCAGCTATTTAGAGTATTCCCAAGTTTCCACTAATTGGCTGGATCATTAGAGTGAAGAAAGAGGCGGCGCAGGTTTAAAAACAAACTCTGCAGGAGTGAGTGTAGCTCTCCCGGAAGAGGGTTGGAGACCAGTCTCCCGGAAGAGGGCTGGAGACCACTGACTGGAAGTTTTCAACTGGACCAGTAACTGCACACCAACGACAGCATACACGTGAGCAGAATGCATCTCTCCTATTACCAAACGTGCACAGTGTGAACCTCCCTTAAGGCTCTCAAACATGAAGACCACAGCCTAACATCTAGCCCCTTTTACTATCTTTACCCAAAGGTCAGGTGCATCCAACGGCAGCTTAGTGGCACAGACTGACCATGGACACGATGGGCACCGAAAATTCCAGACTCATCATAGCAGGTAATGGGTCAATCTCCAAGAATTCAGGAAGATAATGACTGCGGATATGGATGTTGCATTCTCATCTGCAGCGCTGAAGGTCTACTGAAGCAAAAGGGAGCAGCATGCAGCAGGTGACGAGGAGGAGCATGGTTGCCAGGTCAAGGTCACATAAATGAGTGGGCTCATACAAGTATCAGATGATGGTGAAGCACATGATACCATAATCCAGGAGTCTCCAACTCTGTGGCGATTTCCCAGCTCAAAGACTCCTCCAGGGTTAGTTTAAAGAACCTCCACGTAGCTTAAAGGATCCAAGAAGGAACCTTAAAGTGGATAATCCCTTTATACCATGTGAAGGGTCTTTAAAGGGGCTTCACAGATTCTCTTTCTTAGGGCACCAAAAGTGGTTCTTCTGCAGCGTTTAACAGCTTAAGAGCAGGGAAATTACCAAACGTGTGTCAGACTTTGGCCATCCAAGACCAAGACTGGACACTCCCGGAACGATCCAGATTTCATAGCCTTCCGAAGCGCATTAAATGCATTAACATTCCGTTGGAACACTTAGAAGAGGTACCTCGAGAGGTACGGCAAACACGGCATGAGATGATCCATTCTAGGCATGGCAAAGGAGGGCCAGTTCAGGAAGGATAACTGAACAGAACGTGATTTGAGCACCATGTTGGCAGCAACAACAACAACAAAAAAGCATTGTGCGTGTTTAAGCACAGTCCCATGTCCATCCCACAAGTTCTACTGCTTCATAATGCGTGTCTGCTCTAAGGCCTTACTGCTAAAGACGCCACACTTCTAGACGGGGGTCACGCGCTACAGCATGCTGCAAAGGTGTGAAACCCACTAATCCTAGGATCTAATATATTACACGGTTCTCTCCACGTACCGCTATAGTCTTGGCATACAGAGGAGGATATGTGCGGCTGAAATACGCCATGGCGTGCTCACTGACGTGTTTTATTTCCTTTCTTTTTTTTTTTTCTCCTTTGATGTATCTTACACGTCAGCAGCCCTTAGTCCTGAAGGGTGGGTGCGTCTGTCTCATGGGGGGGCTGAGGCTGAGAGACAGAGCTGCAGGTGTGGCCGTGCAGGAGTATAGCTGAGCCCTGACCAGCACGCTGCACGGGGTGCTGTGAGGCACTGTGGGTAACGTAGTTTTCCCCGATGAAGGTCAAGTTCCCGAATAAATAATCCTCTGCTAAATCGTATTCCAAGCGACTGCGCAGACGTTAAGTTCAGTTCGGAATTCATGTCACCGTTCATATAGACAAGTAAACAGCGTGTGCGCGAGAGGGTCGTGGTTACGTCAGAAGCTGTTTGTATGAAGGAGAACATGGAACTGACCCGATGTGGTTGAGATACTACAAAGAAAGGTTTCACAGTCGTGTGCAGAAGTTTGGGTGGTCAAATTACACGTTCTGTTGGTTTTCGAGGTGAAAACAAGCGATTTCATTGAATTAAACTTAATACATCGTTACATGTGTCCTCATTTTTACATTTATGGTCTTTTTGGGCCATATTTCAGCAAAGAAATCATTCACTAATGTTTAGCAGACAATGTCCAACAATGTTTTAAGATTACTACACAGTTAAATGGTTTAGAGTCACTCAGAGTGGTCTCATGTGAAATTGTTTTGGAGAAACTTGAAGAGTCAAAATTGTTTAGAGTGGTGGTGAATGGAACCAGACGTCTCGTCTAAAGGCTCCGTCACAGAAAGTTACTACATGAGATGGTTCTAAATATGGTACCGGATATCTGAGACACTGTTTGTACAGTAGCTTTGTGATTAAATTTAAGCCTAAATTTTTATTAATACTTTCATTTTAATCCATTCATGACGGAGGGATACATGCAGGGTGTTAAGAGACCAAACTGTCCCCCCAAAAACTTTTTTTGTGTTTGACTTTTTTGAGATTTTCCACCATTTTATGAGCACCGACGTTACATATAAAACCCAGAAGACATTTGTGTGCTCACTGTTGGTTTTGAAACATGATGTATTTGTATTGTTGGCGTGAGAGAGCTGACATGTACAGTTGACGTGAGTCCTGGTTGCCATCAAAACCCCAACTTCAATACAGTCAGTCAGTAAGTTTCACTGCAAATGGACCATGTCACATCAAACCACTCTGAATGACTTTGTTT
>JAVGWN010003433.1:0-10313 GCA_034552555.1 Semaprochilodus insignis | reverse complement strand
GTATTCATTAGCCAGCTTTAGTCTTGTGTTGATCTTCTTTTCAGATAGCAAGGGCTTCCTCGTGCCACCTCCCATGTAGGTCCAGTTTGTGCGGTTTTGTTCTAATGGTAGATGCATATCTACTTTTGTATCAGCATTTGCAAGAGCTACCTGCAGGTCCTGAGATGAAGTTTTGGGGTTGTCAGAAACTTCATGTAGCGTGCTGTGGTTTCCTCTCAAGGCATCTACAGATCCCACACACTCCAGTTAGAAAAAAAACCCAAAAAAACTGTATATATGAAGTTTAAATATGTTCATCCAAGACATTCATCCTTGATATTCTAATCATCCCCACCTGACTGGGGCAGTCGTGGGCTGGAGGTTAGGGAACCAGCCTTGTGACCGGAGGGTTGCCGGTTCGATTCCCTGAACCGACAGTAACGACTGAGGTGCCCTTGAGCAAGGCACCTAACCCCCAACTGCTCCCTGGGGGCCGTGGATAGGGCTGCCCACCGCTCTGGGCAAGTGTGCTCACTGCCCCCTGGTGTGTGTGTGTGGGTGTTTCACTTCGTGGATGGGTTAAATGCGGAACACAATTTCCTCTGTGTGAAAATCACAAAATGGCTCAAAAGCTCTCTACTCAGAGAATGATTGGCCTCACGATTTGATTTGATTTGACTGGGTGCCCTTATTTATTTAGGGTTGTATTACCTTTTTCCACATATGAGAATCACATCTCTGTTTATTTCATTTATTTAAAAGGTGAAATTTTCATTTTCATTTCATTACAAATTTTTCATTTTTAATGAACAAGTTGTTTAATGAATTACCTCACCTTTGTCCTTTGCATTTGTTTAAATGAATCCCCTTTATCTGTTTGTTCCAATATGTTAAAAATATTGAAACTTTTAATGGAATGTGGTTTTCTTTTTAGATTACTGTACATGTTTTGTTGACTTTCAACAAAGGGACAACAAATCAACTGCGTCCTCAACAGACACACTTCTGCACATTTTAAGACCATTTTAAGACCAAATGAACTGGAATTTTAACAATTTTATATTAACCTGAGGCATCTGATTTTTAAAAAATCTCATTTTAGACCAATGACGACTGTTTTGTGATCCATAGATCCATTCCTTTCAATGTGAAAACAATGAAACAGCCATGTACAGTAGAAGTCTGATCAGCTGTAGACCGGGGACCCTAAACAAACAGCTTAGATAGCTTATAGCCAAAAATGCTCAGGCCATTACAAAGGAGACAGGTGGTTGTAGCTAAGGTACTAGATGATTAGCCTCATGGAGAAGCAGCCTTAAGCTTCTATGCTACTTTTAGATGGAGCTGCGAGAGAAGCTTAGAACTGCCCCAATGTTAGACACCTTTAAATCAAGACTGAGAACATTTGAAGCAAGCTTTCAGTGCGGTGGACACTTTTTATCCATGGCGGTTCTGCACAGAAGCTTGCCCCAGATGTGCTAAATGAAATGATCCCTTCTACACAATGAACACTTTATCACTCTACTTACTTGCTTAGTTTGAAGTGATTGTATAATATTCAGCACATGGACGTAACTACAATCAAATCTGAAATTGTGGGCTGCTATAGTTTTTGGGCAAATAGCAAGGCAAAAAAAGTAGATGTGTATGAAAAATCTTGTCTGTCCAGTCGGGTGAGGGTGGGGGTGAGGGTGGGGGTGGGCGATGCATGTTGCGACAGGTTCTTCAGCTTCTTTGTAAGGCTAGCATGTTTGCTTAGCAGCCATTTCTTGCAAAAGCAAGTCCACGCCTCTTTTTCAAAATGGGTCATATCTGCTGCAAGTCATGGTGAACTCTGCCCTACATCAGAAAGAGCTAAAAGGCTTCCCTTGCTCGAAAGCTCAACACAAGCTAGCAGGCTTTTGGTGAAGATGGCTGGCTTACAGTTGCTGCTGTGTCTCCTCTGTTTGGGTTCAGTTCAGGCTGGGAAGCTGTTAGTGATTCCATCAGATGGCAGCCACTGGACTGGGATGAAGCCTTTAGTGGAGGAGCTGGGAAGGAGAGGGAACCAGGTGGTGGTTGTCATTCCAGAGGCAAGTCTTAGTATGGGACCTTCAGAGCACACGACCACGCTTACGTTTCCTGTACCCTACACCAAGGCTCAGATGAAGGAGGGTATGTCATCCAAACTGGAGCCAATTATTAATGCAGACACGTCGACTGATCTGGCCAAGTTCCAAGATTTTTTCTTCACCCTGGAGATGCTTAAGAAGCACACGGTTAGAAATGCGGAGAGCTTGCTGTTCAATAAGGAGTTGATGCAGACGCTGAAAGACTGGGACTTTGATGCCGTTCTCACAGACCCTTTTGAGCCTGTGGGAGTCATTGTTGGAGAATTCCTCAACATCTCCTCCGTTTACATGCAAGGTAACCATCCCTGTGATGCAGATTTCCTGGCCAGCCAGTGTCCGAGTCCGCCTTCTTATACCCCACGTGGATTTACTCATTATTCTGACCGGATGAGTTTCTGGCAGAGGACGGTGAACACGGTGAGGGCTCTGCTGCAGCCCCTGGCCTGTAGAAATCTGTTTAGCCATGCGGACGAGCTTGCCTCACGGTTTCTGCAGAGACAGACCTCCATGCTGGAGATCATTAGCCGTGCAGATATCTGGTTAATGAACGTTGACTCTACCGTTGAGTTTCCAAGACCGGAGATGCCCAACATGATCAGGATTGGAGTAGTGTCTCATGGTAAAATTAACCCTTTGCCTCAGGTGAGTGCCACATGTTTATTATTAGTATTCTGCTTGGCTTCGTTGGCTACAATTTCACTATTTCAGAACTGTGAAGTTGGAAACCTTTATGAGTACGTCTCAGCTTTGGCAGATTTATGGCAGACTTAAAAATAAAGATGCACGAGAGTGTTCCCTGAGTGATGTCATGGAAGAACTACTTTTGATTCTCTGAAGAACCATGTTTGTGATCCCAGTTATCCTTTTTTAATGCCATTTAATGCCAGGTTCTATATGAAATAGCAGTTTTCCCAGAACCTTTACCTTACTTAGCACATCAACAGATTCCTATAACCTTCCTATAACTGTGTCTATCAGTTTCTGACTTCTACTGACATCTGGGAGACTCGTTTCTGAGTTCTTTGACCTGTGCAACATTTGAGGGGTGTCTTGCATGTACAGCGTGGTTCAAACCCCCCATGCAGGATTTCTTCAATTCCGTCCTTCTGAACCATTATGGTGGATTTACTTCCATGTTTAGGATCATTATCCTGTTGGAAGATCCACTTCTTTAGCTACAACGGTTTGACAGATGATCTTTAACTGACCTCAAGTACTCTGAGAGAGAATTTGATTGTCTACTCAGTGATTGCAAGTTGGCCAGGCCTGGAGCCTGCAAAGCATATCACCATACATTCCAGTTGGTATGGGGTTCTTCTCCAGTTCTGTCTTTGGGTTTTGACAAACATGACTACGGCTACCGTGGCCAAACAACTCTAGATTTGACTCGTCTATCCATCGCATGTTGTTCCAGGTTAGTCCTGGTACTAACCCAGATATTCATTAGCAAACTTTAGTCTTGCCCTGGTGCTCTTCCTGGCACATCTCAAGGTCAAATTTGTGCAGTTTTGTTCTCATAGTAGCTACTTGCACTTTGACATCAACAGTGGCAGGAGCTACCTGCAGATTCCGTAATTAAAAATTGGGATACTTAGAGACTTCTTGTAACACAAGCTCCCTGGACAACAAGTTATTCACCTCTGTGATGTTCTTGGGGAGTTCTAATGACATGGAATTGGGTTCTTTGATTGAGGTGACCGTAAATTTGAACCACGGTGCCTACACTGAGATGCTGGACAACCAGGTTTCCCCTATAGCTCATCATCCTACCGAGGAACATCACATTCCTATCCCTGTATTCCAAGATGACAGTTCCCGCATTCACAGGGCTGCAGATGTGACTGATTGGCGTGATGAACATTGAGAAGCATTCACACATGTAAACAACCAGTAAAGCGCCAGGGAAGGCATCCACCAAATCTGGACCAGCTGACCAATTCTTTGATGTAAGAGTGTCTGAACATTGATGTGGCTACATCCAGAAACTTGTCCAGTACATGCCCAATCCAGTCACAGCTGTTATTGGTGCTTGTTGAGGGCTAGGTACGGTTTAGTCAGAGGGTCACCTCTCAGGTTGCTGGCAGTGGTTTAACTCTTCTCTACTTGTAGATGACTTTCTTTCTGAAGGCATCACAGAGTTGTTTTGATCTAGGCATGATGATACTGAAGGCTCCAATAACAAAGGGCAAACCAGACCATATATCTGAGGTTTAAAAAAGACAAATTCCTTCAAGATGTTCTATACCAGTGTTCTTATCAGGTGATAAACCGACCTGTATGAAGCTGTGATATATGTAGGGGTGTGTTTACTTTTTCCAGATTAAAAAAAAATTGCCTTTCACTTAAACAAGCCATGAAAAACTGTTCAAACCTATAAAACCTAAAGGTCAGTTGTTAAATAATGTCTCCTTTAATTATTAACACTGTTTAAATGAAGACCTGGTATCTGTATGTCCACATGTGTTGAAACACACTTGAACAACTTTTAATGGAGCATACTTACCTCTTCACATGACTGTATGGGCCAGGGCTGGCTGGTTAGCATAGCTTTATCAATCAATCAATCAATATTTATTTGTATAGTGCTTTTTACTCTAACGTTGTCTCAAAGCAGCTTCACAGAAAAACAGTTTATGTAAAGAAAAAGATAAACTCGGAATCCATGTACAGACGTAGGAAAGGGAATCCGGGTCCAAGCCCCCCGTGAGCAAGCCAGAGGCAACAGTGGCGAGGAAAAACTCACTTAGAATAAGAGGAAGAACCCTCGAGAGGAACCAGGCTCGAGGGGGGAACCCATCCTCCTCAGGTGGATCCCGGTTGAGGAGAGAAAGACAGAGCTAACAGGAAAAGGAGCTCAGAACATCTATTAGATACAGTCTGATTAATCCAGGAGGCAGTGACTGCAAAGGTGGAGCCGACCCATAGGTTCTCTGTTTAAGTGAGAGACAGAGTTCATGATCAGAGCCAGATGCTGGCGGATCTATTGCGGTCATTGTAGTCATTGTAGTCATAGGAGATATACTGTGTATATATATATATATACAGTATATATATATGTATAAAGGTCTCTGGCATATTGCCAAACTGTTATTTCTTTACATTCTGTTGCTAAATTTAATTTTGGAATGTTTTAAAATAAAAACTTGGACCTTTAAATCCTTGTAATCACATACGGAGGTACTGACTCCATCACAGTTATGTTACTTGCGTTAGTTGTTTGTCTCTAAAAGAGCAATATAATAAGTAATAAGCTTAGGTGTTCAGTGTGTAAGCATTTAAAAAAATAATTTTAAAAAATAATTAAAAAAAACACAGATCCCCAACCTCACAGACCAGTCAGAAAGATTTCTCTTTGGAGCGGCTGTTGTAGAACTGTGTACCCTGGTCACTCTTTATTACACCATGCTGATTATATTGATTTGATGGACGGTTACTGTACTGTTTATGACTATACTGTGAGCATGTAGTTGTGTGATGTGTTAACAGACGGACTGTATGGGAATCTGAGAATTTAAACAGTTGGGAGGTTCTGAAGGGGTTAACAGCTTTGGATACAGGAATGGGAAAAACTTGGGACTTTGTGGGTCTGTTTGGTAATATTTATGGATTTGAGTCGAGTGTAGTCGTTAAGTGTACTGAGCAAGCGAACTTTACTGTGTGTATAGCTCCTCCCCATTACGTGCACCAGCTCCCGTATGAAACTCCACTTACAGTGGAACCATACTTATTCTCTCATTTCACCTTCTGTCTCACACTGGGAACAAAACACGGTGTACAATAACAGGACATTGTTCAGGATGGCGGGCGTGCAGCTGCTGCTGGGTTTGCTCTGCTTGAGTTCGGCACAGGCTGGGAAGCTGTTAGTGGTTCCAACAGATGGGAGTCACTGGATTGGGATGAAGCCTGTGGTGGAGGAGCTGGGAAACAGGGGGCACCAGGTGGTGGTTGTCATTCCAGAAGTGAGTATGACCCTTGGATCCTCAGAGCACACCACCACCATCACCTATCCAGTTCCTTACACCAAAGCTGAGATGTACGAGAGCTTTGCAGCGGGGGTGGCTGATATCATCAGTCAAAACACTGTTACCGATCTAGACAAGTTCTGGAATTTCATCAAGCTTTTGGATGTGATTGGCGAAGTCTCAATTAGGAACTGTGAAAGCCTGCTCTTCAACAAAGACCTTGTCCAGAAACTGAAAGACTGGGACTTTGACGCCCTGCTCACGGATCCCTTTGAGCCTGCAGGAGCCATTATTGCTGAGTACCTTTCCATCCCCGCCATTTACATGCAAGTTAACCTGCCCTGTGGGGTGGACTCCCTGGCCAGCCAGTGTCCGAGTCCAACTTCCTATGTACCTCAACGTTATACTCATTATACTGACCGGATGAGCTTCTGGCAAAGGACGGTGAACTTGATGAGGACTCTTCTGCAGCCCATGACCTGCAGACGCCTGTATACCCATGCAGACGACATTGCTTCCCGATTCCTGCAGAGAGAAACCTCCATGGTGGAGATCATGAGCCGTGCAGCGGTCTGGCTAATGCGTTTTGACTTTGCCTTTGAGTTTCCTCGACCGGTGATGCCAAACATGGTCATGATTGGGGGAATATCTGCAGCTAAATCCAAACCTCTGCCACAGGTAAGCTTGAAAACTTCCTTTCCTTTCATCTTCAAATCTACAGCTCATGTTAGCACCATCTAACGTCTCCATCCATCACAGTTAGATTCTGGCCTTCTGTCGTTCCAGTATCAGCCACTAGGCTTCACTCGCTCAGATTTGAGTCTCTATTCTCCAAACCTCTGGATGTTGACAGTCTGCTTGCTAAGCTACGTTAGCCTCTGATGGATCTGATCCTGAGCCAGAACGTTAACCTTTCCCATGACTCACAACCAAAGCCAGTTTTTGGTTTTAATGTGTTTGTGACCCATTAGTGAAATAGTGGTGTTAGCAGTGCTACCTGGCTACCTGGCTCATACAGACAGAAGCTTTACCTGTGTTAGATGAGGGTTGGAGCTAAACTGTGCAGGGTAGCAGGTCTCCAGGACCAGGTTTGAACACCCCTGCTTTAAAGTATATGTATGTGCTCTGGGTGTGAAGGTGTGCTGGGCTGAGGGGTCGTAGTGCCAGTTTTGGAGATGGTGTGGTCGGAAGTGTTCTGTCTGCGTCCTGGCCGTTTCAGTAGCATGGCATTGCGTTCACCTTTAATGTGCAGTAGTTCTTGTATCTTCTTCTTGCTGGCGTCACGTGTTTGTTTTCCCTCCTTGTTGTCTTCTGAAATACTGGCATGTGTCAAGCAAATACACCATGCGACCTCCCGCCATCCCTGTGTGTGCCCCCCTAGGTCTGACGGCTAGCCTAGCATAGCCTCTGAGCTACAGGCTAATAAATACAACCAAGCCGCTGACATTAGTATAAGTCTTACTTGGTCAGTGAACAGAATCATAAAGGAACAGCGATTATATCAGCTAAACCGGTTAGCTCGCTGTTTGTCTCTGTGTCCTCAGCTCTGTGATGGCTAAACAAGTGACTGAGGACACTTGTATTCTTCAGATCCATGTCACCCAAATGAATATCCTTCACTAGCTCATCATGCTTCAAAGAAAAGGCAGGACATTGGGAAATCATTGGGGGGCGTGTGTGTAGATGTGTTTAACCTGTGTTTAACCTTTAGCTAACTTTAGCTGGGTATATGATTTTGCAGTCTAATATCATATCCACCCTCTTCTGGTTTTATGGGCTTCTCTGATCTCAATATGGTATTAAAACTCCTAAACCTAAACCTACCCCTAACCTGAACATCAACACCAAACCTACCACCATAGGCTACTCCTAAAGCTAATCCAGATTCTAATGGTGTGTACAACCGGAAGGCTTGACTCACATGTGGCTGAACCCAAGTAACCCAACCAACGGGTGAACGAAGTCATTAACGGTGTGAATAATCTGGTCTCGTTGACTGGTTGATGTCTTTCTGGAAAGTTTCTGTAGTAGCTCTTTAAAACGCATGTCTTTCCCGTGTGTGACCACGCCTCTTTTTCAGTCACACCCACTCCGGAGGACGTGTAGTGAACTTTGTCCTCTTTCAAAATAGAGCTGAAAGGTCTCTCTCTCAGTAAAGCTCAACACAAGCTAGGCTTTTGGTGAAGATGACTGGCTTACAGTTGCTGCTGTGTCTCTTCTGCCTGGGTTCAGTTCAGGCTGGGAAGCTGTTAGTGGTCCCAGCAGATGGCAGTCACTGGACTGGGATGAAGCCTTTAGTGGAGGAGCTGGGAAGGAGAGGGAACCAGGTGGTGGTTGTCATTCCAGAGGAAAGTCTAAGTATGGGACCTTCAGAGCACACGACCACGCTTACATATCCTGTACCCTACACCAAGGCTGAGATGAAAGAGGGTATGTCATCCAGACTGGAAGCTATAATTAATGTAGACACGTCGACTGATCTGGCCAAGTTCCAGGGTTTTTTCTTCACCCTGGAGGTGCTGAAGACGTTCACGGTTAAAAATGCAGAGCATTTGCTCTTTAACAAGGAGTTGATGAAGAAGCTGAAAGACTGGGACTTTGATGCCATCCTTACAGACTCTTTTGAGCCCTTGGGAGCCATTGTTAGTGAATTCCTTAACATCCCATCCATTTACATGCAAAGCAACCATCCCTGTGGTGCTCATCTCCTGGCCAGCCAGTGTCCGAGTCCTCCTTCTTATACTCCACACCTGTTTACTCGTTATACTGACCGGATGAGCTTTGGGCAGAGGACGGTGAACATGATGAGGGCTCTGCTGCAGCCCCTGGCCTGTAGACATATGTTTAGCCATGCAGACGAGCTTGCCTCACGGTTTCTGCAGAGAGAGACCTCCATGCTGGAGATCATGAGCCGTGCAGACCTCTGGTTAATGAATGCTGACTTTGCTGCTGAGTTTCCTCAACCGGTGATGCCAAACATGGTCATGATTGGTGGACTGTCTCATGGTAAAATACACCCTTTGACTCAGGTGAGTGCTACGTGTTAATTTTGCACTTGGCTTCTTCAGTACCTTGGGTAACTATATCAGGACTGCGAGTCTCTTTATGAGTATAAGTATCAGCTTTACCAGACAGCTCATCCCATCTGTGGTTTTAGGCCTGAACCTAAAGTAGCAAGACATGGTTCTTTGACTGATGCCATAGAAGAACTGCTTTAGATTCCCAGCATGATAGAACCATGCTAATGTTTAGGATCACTATCCTGGTGGAAGGTCCAACTTCTGTTGGACGTCCTCACATGTTCCTCAAGCACTCTGTGCTACGGAAGAGAATTCATAGTTGATTTTATGATTGTCAGCAAATCAGCCGCCAACTATAATACTTCCATCACCATGCTTTACAGGTGGCATGAGGTTCTTCTCATCGAATGCTTAGTCTTTCACCAAGCATGGCTTCTGGTACTGTGGCCAAACAGCTCTATTTGACTCATCTATCCATAGCACATTGTTCCAGAGGTCCTGGTCCTTGCCTCGGTATTCATTAGCCAGCTTTAGTCTTGTGTTGATCTTCTTTTCAGATAGCAAGGGCTTCCTCGTGCCACCTCCCATGTAGGTCCAGTTTGTGCGGTTTTGTTCTAATGGTAGATGCATATCTACTTTTGTATCAGCATTTGCAAGAGCTACCTGCAGGTCCTGAGATGAAGTTTTGGGGTTGTCAGAAACTTCATGTAGCGTGCTGTGGTTTCCTCTCAAGGCATCTACAGATCCCACACACTCCAGTTAGAAAAAAAACCCAAAAAAACTGTATATATGAAGTTTAAATATGTTCATCCAAGACATTCATCCTTGATATTCTAATCATCCCCACCTGACTGGGGCAGTCGTGGGCTGGAGGTTAGGGAACCAGCCTTGTGACCGGAGGGTTGCCGGTTCGATTCCCTGAACCGACAGTAACGACTGAGGTGCCCTTGAGCAAGGCACCTAACCCCCAACTGCTCCCTGGGGGCCGTGGATAGGGCTGCCCACCGCTCTGGGCAAGTGTGCTCACTGCCCCCTGGTGTGTGTGTGTGGGTGTTTCACTTCGTGGATGGGTTAAATGCGGAACACAATTTCCTCTGTGTGAAAATCACAAAATGGCTCAAAAGCTCTCTACTCAGAGAATGATTGGCCTCACGATTTGATTTGATTTGACTGGGTGCCCTTATTTATTTAGGGTTGTATTACCTTTTTCCACATATGAGAATCACATCTCTGTTTATTTC
>JAVGWN010003432.1:0-10317 GCA_034552555.1 Semaprochilodus insignis | reverse complement strand
GTTAGTGTACTGTAAGTAGTGTGTTGGTGTACAGTAACCCAGTAAGTGCAATGTGTTAGTGTACTGTAAGTAGTGTGTTGGTGTACAGTAACCCAGTAAGTGTAATGTGTTAGTGTGCTGTAAGTAGCGTGTTGGTGTACAGTAACTCATTATCTCAGCTTTTACTCTCCATACTTAAATACATGTGAAGGTAAATATTTTAGTACTTTTACTCCAGTGGAGGTCTAAAGGGAGGAACTGCTACTCACACTGGAGGAGTATTTTAGCTTGCGTATCTCTACTTTAACTCAGCTACATGCTCTGTGTTCTTCGTCCACCACTGGTGTTCAGTGTCCAGTATTCTGTGTCTGATTAGATTAGACAATCTTTAATTCTTCAGTCACTTTCACTTCTTCACAGTTTTCATCGTAGCACTTTAAACTTTGGAATCTTCCCAGACGTGTTTTACATCAGTGTAACAGATCAGGAATGAGTGCCACTGAGTGCCACGTACTCCACGTAATCTTAATAAAAGGCTTTAGGGTTTCCTGGTAGGCATTTTGGAGTCACACTTAGCAGCGGTACATGTGAGTACTGACTCTGTAGATGTTGTCAGCTGTACTTTGTTGTGACCTATCTGTACAGCTGGGCATACGTTAGGGTTAAACCTGAATGGACTTGGACTGTTAGGAAAGTAGATTGGTATTCAGCCTGAGATGACACCACACTGTTGGGACTAATGAAAGAAATGTGACAAATCCAGATGGGACACCGCCTCGGGCTGTGAAGGGCGATTTAATTGAGCTTCTACAACTAGATGCAATAACAGTTAAGTGGCCATTTGCAAAGAAATGGCCATTTTTCAGGAATTAGGAAGAGTACATTGTTGACATTCTGCAAGAACATTTATCACAAAGCCACAAATTTAGTAGCATGCTATTAAACGCAATGTGTGCACCCCTTAAAATTAGGTCTTTTTATATTAAAACAGACCATTCCATCTTGATCCATTTACTTTATATCCTCAATGCACTTATAAACTCATCCTCAAAAGATGAGCTGCACCCAGAAGGAGGTGTGGGGTTGCAGTGCTATTGGTAAGACAGATAAAGTTTACCAGGAACAATAAATTATAAATTTAGACTGATATGATCAATATTTACTGAGCTACACATACAGAAGTCTGTCTCTCAGTATGGCGACAGGCCGCCGTGTTTGCTAACCCAACATGCCAGATGTCTCGGGATGGAGTTGTAGAGGTTCCTAATGGTGTCCTGTGATAATCCATCCCGCAGGGTGGGGGTCATTACCATTGTTTTCATTTACATTTGTGGTATTTGGCAGACGCTCTTATCCAGATCACCTTAAAATTAGGAGTCTTGCCCAAGGACCCCTACTGGAATAGCATAGGATGCTTACCCAGACGGGCGATTGAACCCCAGTCTACAGCATGGGAGGCACGTGTATTACATATGACTCTATATCAACCACATAATCTGGGGAGTGCTGAGACACTGAACAGTGCTCAGGGGAGTCAAGCACTGGCTAAAAACAACTGTTTCAAATGTATTTCCAGCGTTGGCTACACCACATCATGTATATCGCTTGGTCTCAGCGTTTGCTTGGTCACCGTTTAGTCAAAGTCACACCTGTATGGTGGTGATCGTGCTGTTCGGGTCTGTAGCCTTCCTGCTAAGCTATTGTCAAGCTAGCCAATCAAGCTGCCCATCCAAACACCAAAAATGGCTCAATGCTCAACTTGTACTAGGTTGTGAGCAGAGCCGTTATCATGCTAGCTATGCTAGTATCTAATGCTAACTATCTAATTGCTTGTAGTTTAGGGTGGCCACATGTCCGGTTTTAGGTCGGACAGTCCGTTTTTTCACCCCCCAGTCCTCTGTCCGGCGCGGTACCTGGACGGACGCCTACTAGTCCTCTTTTTGGGATGAACTATTTAAAATGTTCACTCACAAACAATAATATGTGTGCCGTTGGCTTTTGTCCATGTCAAAAGAAATGCCTTGCATTTCATTGTTTTAACAAGGTCATGTGACGTTGTGACTCGCCCACCTAACTGCAGGTCAGCCCTCTAAATGCTAGTCAGTTAGTAAGCTCCCGTCTGACTCACAAATGTCATCCATTCCACCCTATTAGGTGAGTAAAGCATCATGTATGTGTTATATAGGTTAGGTTATGATTTTAATTCTGTTCCAGTATCGTACCCGACCCCGCCCCCTTTATGATGTCCTCCTTTTTGGGGTTATGAAAATGGCCTACCTGTTGTAGTTGGATGTAATTAGAGATTTTCGTCAGATTGTTGAGTTTACAGCACATTTAAATAATGATGAGCCTTATAATAACAGTTAGATCAGTGAAATGTGAAGATTCCATGGTGCACAGAAGAATTCTGATGGAACGGACTTGTTGAGTGACATGTGTCAGAGATTCCTGCCCCCCTTGTTGAAGAGTGCTGGTGAGACGCCGCTCAGTGAGATGCTATGGGCTCATTTGGAGCCCTGGCAAAGAAGTTTGTTGATCAGTTCTGGACTCCTCTTCCCCTCAGCAGTAGTATGTCTCAGCCATGTGGGTTGGCGGTGTGAAAGTGTGGCTGTGTGGGAGAGGCCAACGTGATTCAGAATTGCCTCTTCAGAGGCTCTGGGTGCGAGCTGTGACCATGTGACTGGATTGACCCACACTGCTTGAAGGTAGCGTGGGCTATAGCCGACTTTAAAACCAAGCCCTTTGATTGGAGCAGGAATCCGGGGCTCTGGAAATAGCTCCCTCATCGTCTGTTCTTTCCTCTCTTCCCCCCTCTTTGTAATTTGGAGCTTGCTGTGCCAAAAGATCAAAGGATGATTGCAGAAGTCATGTCTGGTAATGTTGTCTTTGAGCGAGCGCTATCGCAGTCAAGTGAAAATGGAATGGTTTGAGGACAGCGGAACCTATGTATGGCTTAGCTGTTTGGTGCTAGATAAGATTAGCTTTACATTCAGCATGGCGTACACCAGGTCTTGTCTGAGCCAGACCATCAGCGTGAAGGCTTTTAAATGTTTACTTGTTTTTGTTTACCTCACCTGTGAACCGTGATAACTGTTTTTTCTGTTCCTATGTGGTGTTCGTGTTTGCATCATCCCTGCGCAGGGGAGGGGTCAATTCCATCTCATTGTAGGAGATGGTTTTATTTAGTGATGTTGCTGCACATTCAGGTTCAGCCGAAAACGTGTTTGCTTTGAAATGTGTGGAAGAAATAAGAACCAGACTGAATTTGCTTATAGGCTAACCATGCACAGTTCCTGCAAAGCCTTATGTCTTTCATGATTATGCTAAAAGGTGCATAAACATGCATAAAGGTTACTGGGAACAATTAATGATGATAAATTTAGGCTGATATGAGCAATATTTATTGAGCTACACATACAGAAGTGGTGTGTCTCAGTATGGCGTCGGGCCGACGTGTTTACTAACCCAACATGCCAGACGTCTCGGCATGGAGCTGTAGAGGTTCCTAATGGTGTCCTGTGATAATCCATCCCATTCAGCTTGAACATCCTCACACAGTTCCTGCAGATGGTGCAGTAGGGGTGGAGGTGGAGTGACACCAGGCCTTCTGGACGTGTGACGTGTGCCAACAAACCGTTCCTCTTGGTGCTGACCACGGTGCCTCCACACACTGAAGATGACCCGCTGCCATTCTGAGTCACTCCATGAAAAGTTACGGCACGAAACCATTGCAGTCTTTGGTGACGTTGACGTGGTGTTAAGGACAGTCGTCGTAACGGTCTGTGTGCACATAGTCCTGCGTGGTGCAGCCGTCTGCCAATGGTGCTGGCACTAACAGGATGACTCATGGAGGGCATCACTGCTCGCTGACTGTCTGCAATCGTGCCAGGTTCCTGCAAACCTTAGCTTTATGTCCTTCATGATTCATGCTACAACCAATGTTTCATGACTGGGAAAGAGAGAGAGGTAAAACATAGGCTATTGAAAGTCGAGTTTTGGACCTACTGGCTCCATTACACTGCCGAAATCCATCAAGTCAAAGCCAAAATAATTTTTCTCTCAGGGTGTTTTTTGTTCAGGGTGCGTGTGTGTACAATGTGTGTCACTCATGTTAAGCAACTGCACACATTATCCCGTATCCAGTGTCTGTCAGGTCACTCTGGTCAGTGGAATTAGACCATTATTAGACCATTATGGTCCTATAAATGGAGGTAGATTATGAATAGACCGAATGTGTTTAAGCCCATGCTGAGTGACCATATCCAGCCACTTTGTATGCTGTTCCCCGTGGGCTCATTTAGTGGTGCATTCCCACAGCAATGCTTTGTGAAATTGCTGATCGTTGCGTGACTTTCCCTCGAGACCCTGCTGAGACTTTCATCTTGTAACACTTGAGAAAATAGGTACAGTCGAGATGGAGAAGACGGTTCAAATAAGGACTTAGGCGTTTATTTCATCACTTCAGTGTGAAGGGAATGAATAGTTGCTGATTGTTGCTGGCATGGTAATTCGACCCGCTGAAAAGATGCGTTTCACTGACGTGTCTGTCATGGCAGTGGTTTGCTTTGACTTGTATTGTGGATACTACAGTAACTGAATGTGCAGTTTATATTTTATTATATGTAGCTGATCATATGAGGCTGATCAATAGTACGTTCAGGTGAAATGTATTGTTTTCACTATAGTTGCACTAGCGTTGTATTACTATCAGAGCAGATACTGGCACTTAACCTACTTGGAGGATATATATGTATATATATATATATATATATATATATATATATATATATATATGTATATAATTTTCTTACAGTACTGACAGACAATTTGGCTTGTTTTAGGAAATATTGCTTGAAATAAGCAACATCATCATTCAGTATACTTAATGTGGTGCTTCATTACATTACTGAAAATAAAAGTAATATAAAAATAATAATAATAATTTATTCTTATTTAACACTTTTCAAGAACCCAAAGATGCTTACAATTGTTAGATTACAAGAATACAAGCATCAGACCACAAAGACATACAAATAGACAATATAAGAAACATCTCTGAGTAGCAGTTTAGGCTTGAGGCAGGTTTCAAAGCGAGTGTAAAGAGAGATCTGTTTTAAGATTAGATTTAAATACAGAGAGTGAATTGGACTGTTTGACCAGCAGTGGAGAGAGTTCCAGACTCCAGGTGCAGATTTAGAAAATGCTCGGTCACCAAAGCCATGCAGGCTGGACTGAGGAATGGTGAGTAGCCCAGCTGTAGAGGACCTAAGAGAATGAGAGGGTTTGTAAGGAAGTAGAAGTTCAGGAAGCAGAAGTAAGAAGGAGCAGGATTAAGAGCTTTGTAGGTGAGCAGGAGAATTTGAATAGTATCCGATATTTTACAGGAAGATGTTTGGCAATGTTGCGTCTGACTTTGGCAATGTTGCTCAAGAATAATTACATTACTCCTTATACATTATTCAATTACACAATGCCAATATTCTTACATTATTTCTACATCAGTCTCAACCTGAGAAAAATGGAATATATATAGATTTAAAATGATTTTATGTGCCAAGTTAGTATTTTGCAGTATTTTGTAAATGGTTGTGTGCTAAACCCACCCATGACTTAAACGCAGTTCTGGTATTGGTGATGGTAACCAGTGCCTATGACAGACGCCACAAATCTAGGCGTATAGGTTTCTGACATACATTAACATTCAAACAGAACTTAAGAACACACTTGTATAGGTTGACATACAGCACTGTAAATGCTCATGGCATAATCTGTAACCCTAGTATTTGTTGGAGGGGCAGCATTAGTGGGTGACCTGTTATTTGGAATTCTTCCTAAGCTGTTGGTTTCACCGATATGGCACCAAGAACCAGAGAATGTGACATACACACAGAGTGAAACATGCTAATGGGAGCTGCTTGTGTTCACGGCTGTCAGCCTGTTTTTCATCTGCCTCTGTGTAGTCAGTCTGAGTTAATGTTAGTGCAGGTGGTTCCTGATACAGTCCACATTACAGAGACAGTGTGGCATTAACCACCAGACTCACCAGGTAACCTTTAGCCTAGCTTTAACTAGGGTTGCACCGATCCAATATTAGGATCGGATATCGGCTCCGATATGAGTTATATCAGCTGGATTGGGTATCGGAAAATTAGGCCAATCCCCAGTCTAATTCATTTGCGATGTGTGTTATGGCGTCAATAGCATGTTTGCGGGGTGCCTGTAGATGACCTGTCGCACCTCAGCCAGACTCGAACCGTGGTCGCTGTGATCACAGACCAGCACGCTACGAGGTGAGCTAACAGTTCTCCAGCAGAGAACTCAATGTGCAGAGAAAAAACTTACAAACGGGGAACAAACAAACCAAGGCTGCCAGGAGGAAAAACTGGTGTGCTCAACGGAGCAAAACAAAACGATTTCCTCAAATGAAAAGGAGGCTCATAATGAAACCCTCCTAACGCCCGACTAGAAAATATATATAATTTTTCGCGGTACTTCAGCAGCGCGAGTGCGCTCGGAAGAGGGGGAGAAGCAACGGCCTTGAGAGGCTTGAAACCTTCTACCGGCTAGTCACAAGAGACATGTGCAGGTGGCACCGTGAACTCAAGACTGAGCAACCAAGGGCCGGCACGCTCACGCTTAAGTAGCATGAGGAGATGTTAGCGTTTGCAGCTTGATTGCTCATTGGTTGCTCTTTGTCTCCCCCGAGTGGCCGGAGGTGGATCTGCAGGAACCCGAGACCTTACAGTAGACTTGACTTACAAACAGGAACAACAACATGGAGCGAGCCAGAGAGCAAGCTGTATGAGTAAGCTTAGTAAAGCATTGATTAGGTCAATCCTGGTGCCTTACGTCGCTCCAACATGGTGAAGTATACGGTTTATTCTTTCAAAAATGGTATCGGATCGGTATTGGGTATCGACAGATATGCAAAGTTTATGTATTGGTGCTGGTATCGGAACTGGAAAAGCTGGATCGGTGCATCCCTAGCTTTAACATGGCAACCTGTTAGCTGAGCCTACGCACGGTCCACCTGCAGTGCACTCCTTTGGTCAGTTATGTCATGTAGTGATGGGGAATTTGCTGAGTCTGATGCTCAGAGCTGTGGCACATGTGAACGGTACACATATATGAATGAAATGACTTGAGAAATTCTGGTGCCAAATAACACTCCAGCACCATTGTTGCTGAGCCAGAGAAGCCCTTGGGTGCTTACATGTACACACTTTGGTCTGTATACTGTTTAGTTCCAGTAAATATTTTACATATATTGTTTTTTAGATCTGGTTTTAATTGCATTAATAAGTACTAATATTTATGTTGTTATGCCATCATGCCACCTTAAATTCCCTGCCACCTTAAATTCACAGCTACCATAAATGTGTATATGTAGGGACATGCACAGTGGACCAGGAAAATGCTGGCGATATCCACCAAGGCCACACACTGTGTGGCGAATCTCCCCTGAAAGACCCTTTCAGACGGACCACCAGTCTGGGGTCAGCTGTATTAATTTCACCTGTAGTTACGGTGGGCTGACCCTTGCCCTCCAGGTGTTTCCCACACGGAATGAACCTGTATCTTCTAAATCACCTAACCTGAGTCCATCACAGACTGCCTAGTCACAGACTCCACCTCCCCTACCTGACACATCATGGCGCTCACTGATGATGTGAAAGAGGAGGTTTGTTCATAAACTTGGCTGAACTGATGTCTGCTGGTCTGTTCTCCTCCCTAATGCTTGGATTTCGGTGGTGTAGTATCTCATACGCCAACTGATGACAGTCTGTTAGAAGCCCTAAAGGGGTTGTTTTTCAATGAGGGTTATTTTTTGTGTGTGCTGGTGATGCATTTGTTTTACAGCCTCATAAATAGAGTAAACTCTGTGTGGTTTTCATATGGTTCTGTGTCAGTTAGAACTGTCCTGGTGGCATCCTTATTAAAATCTTAATTATTTAGTTTTTTTAGAAATCCACGCCCTTTTTCGACTGAACGTCAGGTGTTTCTTCCTAACGCTCACATGTACCGGTGTTTCCGGAGTGTATTACGCAGAGGTAGAGCCTGTTGGAACTTTCAGAATTGTATGAAATGTCATGCAGTCACAATTACGAAACTCTGCAGGGCGGGTTTAATTTGAGACGACAGA
This sequence comes from Semaprochilodus insignis, assembly GCA_034552555.1. Taxonomy (NCBI): domain Eukaryota; kingdom Metazoa; phylum Chordata; class Actinopteri; order Characiformes; family Prochilodontidae; genus Semaprochilodus; species Semaprochilodus insignis. The sequence continues at coordinate 2,195 of JAVGWN010003432.1, read as the reverse complement.
TACAGGATGTGCAGACACGTGGCGAACAGTCAGAGCCCTTTTCTACCAACATGGTGCCGGTGCCGAAATCTGGAACCATGGAACCCATGATGCTAATGGCAAAGGAGTTTGGCGCTGCACTGAGCTGAACTCGGGAACAATTGTATCCCGCCAGTGATGTCCTCGTGGTTGAGCGCATTCAACAGGAGACCTCCCGTCTTCTAATGAGCTAAAATGTGAAGCATTCAGAACATGTGCTGTTTAATCCGTGCAGGAGATCCGTAATGTGGGAACCACTACAGATAACTAAGAACCTTAACGTGCTGCTTTATAATAGAACACCTTCATAACGGACAGAGGAAACACGTACGAGTCATCCTGCGTGTAATCACTCTCTATGACCATCCCTCTGGACTGAGCACAGATGCTGAAGAGTTGGTTCAGGATGGTGAGATATACGCCCTCAAAGCAGGAAGTACAGTCTACACTTGAAGAACATGTTCCACCATGTTGGGTTTATGCACTTCTATGTAGTGCTGGACGATATGGCCAACATTTATATTGCAATATATTCCTTAGTTTCGGTCGATACAATATAATTCCAATATCGATATAAATACTTTGAAGGCCTCAAAAAAACTGCCAAGAATCCCTACAATGGAAATCTGTAACTACTACAGTCTAAAAATGTAGTTGAAGTCTTTGAAACCTCCTCACACAAAAACTATATAATACTTCAGAAATAAAAATGGTCCAAAAAAAATATCAATGCTCACTTTTATTTGCATGTAGCCTTCATATACAAAAACATGACATCCCTGTCAAACATAAACCTCTAGGCATTATCAATATAAATAACTTTTACTTTAAATTAAAACAGCTTTTTCTTATTCTTTTGTAAACAAATTGAACATATTAAAACAAAAGTGCTTCAACCAGGATAAAACAAAAAGCCTTCGTATACATAAAAGGAACATGATATCCCTGTCAAATCAACAAACCTCTAGGCTTTATCAATATAAAAAACTAATTACAACAGAAGATACAAAAGTGCTTCAGACAGTATAAAGAACATAAAATGCTCAGAGTTGCTGCAAAATACAAAAAAAGAGTGTGCAACAATAAAAACACATGTTGCTGAAACATGTTTGAGGCTTGATGACGCTCTATGGCGAACACTAGAGATTTCTGGCAAGAAACACAAGCTGGTCTACATTATCTGGCTTCAGAGCAGCCCTTTTACATGTGATAATGTTACCACATGTACTAAAAACTCTCTCGGATGGGGAGCTTGTGGCCTGATTTTACAAGTACCGTTTTGCCAGTTGGCTTACTCTTGGGAAGTTTTTTTGATAGACTTTCCACCAATCAAGAGGATTTGAGTCATTTTCAGCATCTGGAGACATAAGATAGTTGCAGAGCTCCCTCTCAACTGCCTGCTGTGCACTCAGACCCTCTGTGTTGGTAGTGGTGGACCTGCTTGAAAAAAGCTAGCCAAAGACCGCTTTGTTTTCTTGGGTGGTGGCCCTGCTGCAGAAGCCTCTCCCACAGCTTCTCTGGACTCATTTGCGCTTAGCATAACATCTTTCTCTTCCTTCAGCATCTCCAACACAGCTTTCTCTTTGATTTGTTCTCTCTTCTCCTCCCGGGTGTACTGAAGCTTGAATCTTGGGTCACCGAGGCATGCCATGTCAAGTAGATCATCTGTGGCTGGGTCACCATACTTTTCGTTGAGGTATCCCATCACTGTTGCCTTTATGGACCGAGTGAGCTCTGTGTCTTCGTCTGTTTCCTTCAAGATGGAGGTGTTGAAGAGATGCATCACTGGTTTTAAGAATGAAACACTCACATAGGACTCGCCAGACAAGGCATCAATGAATTCAGTAAGTGGACTGAGAGCTGCGTCTATAGACTCTAAAACGTCCCCATCTTGTCAGGTGGGAACCAGCGACCTGGTCTTCTTGTCCTTTGAGAGGACGTCTGTGATGGCCCTTTTTTGCTCCAGAATCCGCTTCACCATTTGTTGACGGGAGCCCCATCTTGTTGGTGTCTCAGTAATGAGCTTGTGCTTTGGCAAGTCATACTCCTCCTGAGCAGCTGCAAGGTCCCGCTTCTTCTTCCATGAGAAGGAGAAGGCAGCCACAACCTTTTTACAGACCCCAATTGCTCGGTGTACTCGCTTGTCTCGGTTAACTCTTTCTGACAGAAAGAAAGAA
>JAVGWN010003431.1:0-10321 GCA_034552555.1 Semaprochilodus insignis | reverse complement strand
AAGCGGCCGGTGAGTGTCAGTACAAGGTAGGCGTTTCTAATAAAGCGGCCGGTGAGTGTCAGTACAAGGTAGGCGTTTCTAATAAAGCGTCCAGTGAGTGTCAGTACAAGGTAGGCGTTTCTAATAAAGCGGCCAGTGAGTGTCAGTACAAGGTAGGCGTTTCTAATAAAGCGTCCAGTGAGTGTCAGTACAAGGTAGGCGTTTCTAATAAAGTGCATGGGGTTTATGCATGTAGCTTAGCTCCATGTGCACACAAGTGTCCACACACCATATCATGTGAAAAGTGTGGCATTACCCAAGGCTCAGCATGGTGTGCCTTTGCACAAAGCTGCAACTCAATTACAGTAGTCAGGTGGCTGGAAGAAATCCCCTCCACACACACACCAGGAATGTGTATGCGTGCGAGCAAGAACAAATATGCTTTATGGGAGTTTCAATAACGGCATTGATATTGATTTTTTTCGTCATAAACTGACTGTGTACACAATGTGCCGTATCTGAATCACAACCGGTCCGAACAGTGTTTGGCTAGAGATTAGATTCTGACAGGCTGATAATGGCTGAACATGGCCCAAGGTAGTGGGCCAGAACTCCGTAACTTTCTCAGTCCTTGCTCTGGTTACAAGAAGGGCCCAGCAAGCAGGGACTGGCCCAAAGCTTCCTGCTCCTGCTGCTGATCAGCCTGACATGAACCCCCTGTCCTGCGCTGAGGGAGGAGGGGATGCTAGTTTGGGTCATTTGGGTCAAGTGAAAAGCCTTGAAGGATTAGTTTGGATAGAAATCAGATTTTCCACAACGGCCTCTGACGCCAAAAGCAGTTGATGCAAGACAAGTTTGCTGTTTCGGGTGCGACGAGGCTAATGTGTGTAAAACACTGCAGAATTATTCCTTCTTGGTTAGGGTTCGGGATGATGTTAGAGTCCAGAGAGTCCCAGCAGGACTTGGGCGGGGTGACCTGCTGTCAGTGGTAATGGGCTCAAGAGGAACTCCACTGGTATTTCAATAGTTCTGCATAAATAAAGGGCTGACATGTAAACAAAGCCGTCCAGAGTGGCCTGATGTGAAATGCTCCATTATAAAGAAACCAAGTCAGAAACAGGTACGAATACCTGGTGCCCGAGACACTGTTTTTAGGCTCGTTTTGTGAAAATATTTAGCCCTTAAAAGGAATCAATACTCCTCATGTTCATAATCTAGCCATCATTGCATTTCTGGGTTCTACTTGAATAGATTTACATGTCTCAATTTTCCCAAACCGCTGTATGTGTCTCATACTGTACACATTCACCCTCCGTCTGAACACTCCTGTGTCTTTAAGCCCCGCCTCCTGATGAATCCAGTGTGCTTTAATTGGTCAGTTCGTCCACTCTGTGCTGAATGGTCAACTGGCAGAGTGGCATCCTGCCATATCCAGCTATTCTTGCAATGGAACTGCTTCTGCCGAAGCAGTTTGATCCAGAGTCCGATCCTGAAAGTCCGGTAGAACAAGCCGGCCGATCCACCTTTGCAAGCTAGACCGGAGCAGGATGTTTCTGAGGAGACTGGACCGGAGAAGGACGTTCCAGTGTGGTCTGTTTTTTACTGTTTCAGCTCTCTTTGTATTGTGTGACGGTGTGCCAAGCTTGCCGGTAGGCAGGCAATAAGGACCTTGTTACGAGATGATGTCACCCTGTAACAGAGAAAAGGGCTGGAACTCCAACAAGGCGATTCAGGAAGCTGTGAAAAGTGGGAGAGAGCTCCTCCCTCTGGCGTCTACATTGGGCTTTACAACTTTGCAGAGCAATTACATGAACAAAGAGCTCCATAACACACTAAAGGAATGGGAAAAATAGAAAAGCATATGAGGTTATGAGTTACATGCAAGGCACGTGTAGGTTCACTGGTGGGAAGTAAGCTCACTGGACCAAAAATGAGTCACCTTGTGTGTTTAAGGTGGTAGTAACTTCAGGCTCCTGCAGATGGCGCTGCACGAGGATGAAGGGGCTATAAATCCCTACGGGCTGTGAATGACGGGATCCATAGATTGGGAAGAGGTCTAAAAGGAGTGACTGCATTTGGGCGTGCCAAAGACCATAGTGTGAAGGAAGTAGCTGAATCTGCAGGTGTATGGAAGAAGCGTACGGTCATACGGGTCTACCAGCAGTGGCTAAAATCCCAGTCTACAGGGAATTCAACTCGGAATTGTGCCAGGGAAGGCATCCACCAAATCTTGATGATCGTTTGCACCATGTTTGGGTCTCCTGCACCAACCCCAATTCCTATCTCTGTATTGAGCAGACCTCCTATTTGCAGCACTGTCCTCCTCCCTCTTCCAGAAGAACTCTCTGCACTCTCTCTACGTTTGGCTGCAATAGCCTCCACCTCTTCATCAATTCCCAAAGTCCACCTAAAGTTGGAACCATTGGCACTGCGGTCGTCCCCTTGCTCTCTCTTATGGAGAGCTGAGTCGAATGTGCAGAGAAATGACAGATTGGCAGTTTGCCAGTCTCAGTTTGCCAGTCTCAGTCTGCCAGTCTCAGAACGGCATGTAGGAACCAGCGGCAGCAGCCACGGAGGGCAATGCCTTCGGGGCGGAGCTGGAAGAGGTTGCCATGTGTAGTTGTCTGCATTGATTGAATCAGACAGGTTGGGGACGTTGGGTAATTGCAACAAAAAGCCGCACCCCTTACAACAGACCATGAACTCATCCCCTGGTCCAGATCCAGATGTGCACTGAGACGTGAATTGTGTCTGATACAGTTGGCTTGCCTTGCTCCCCCCAGTAGGGGAGTAAGAGTATCTTACAGTGACCCTGAGGCAAACTCCAGGCCCCAGACCCACCGCCCACCACCACAACAGCTGTCCAACTCCCACTGGGCTCCGGAGCGAAATATGAAAGTATAAATAAATGTGTATAAGGGGATATGCAGAACAGAACCTTCCACGCACCCAGAGGTCATAAGAAAACGACTGCTCTGCCAGCTGAAGTCATAAACATGTAATAGTCTGACTCCAAGTGGTACTGTAACTTGACATAAAGTGCCACCAGACAACCTGGGCAAACTATGATTGGCTGCTGGTGCTCCACACCCCACCCTTGTTTTCCCAGAAGGACTTGCAGGGGTTCTGGAAAGCTGCCGAGTCATGCAGAGTCCAGACCAGAGGACCTAGACCAGCCTTTTGTCCTGCAGAATTGCAACAGTGACAAGGGCGGACGTAAGCTGGAGCCCCCCTGCTGCGACGAAATTCTGAAATCTTGTAAGGCCAGAACTGAGGGGGCGAGGAAACGATTAATACTACCTGACAAGGGTGTCAGGATGTGGAACACGCTGTATATTTTGCCATCGTCTGAGACGTGAGACATATTTGAGCTCATGGTTGGAGGGCAAACGAGACCCGATACTGTAAACTGACCTTCCTACACAGTCAGATAGGAGCTCATGTTTTGCCAGCGGCCAGACTCGCTCAGACTTGCTCGGCTTCCGGAACACAGCAGTAATACAGATCAAACTGGGCAGCAGTCGGCAATCTTTCCGCAACGCAAATCTCATTAGACAAGTCAGACGTTACATTTCGCTCCCTGAGCTCTCGGGCAGTGTGACGACCAGTCTGGAGGCTGGCGACGATCTAACCGACGCGCAAAACATGCCAGTGCCAGTTCTTCATAAATCAAACGGAGGAGTCTACAAACCATTTGGCGTACACAGTGCCCCCGAATCAGAGGCGAAGTCTTCAAAAGCCCCACTTCACAATGAGCGGCAAGGACCTACGATGCCTTAAATCCCCCTCCATCCCTCTTGCCTATTCTTATGCTAATCCCAGTAATTGTCTGGTGTTTTCTTTGCAGAGCTGGTAGGAGATGATTTAGGAGGACGCTGTTGCTTTAAGAGATGCCTGAAGGGGGTGGAGGGGGCCGTCATATATCACGGCACTCATTAATCAATTAGCACCCCCCCCCAGCCACCTGTCCAGCAGCATCGCTTAGCAAAACATTCCACAGCCTAACGTGTTGCTAGACAAAGGCTCTCGCGATCTATCCTTGTTCATGAAACAGCCATTTCGACTCCTTCTTTCATATCTGTCAACGTTCCTTTCAACGTTTTTAAGGTTTTCCTGGCCAGTTTTGGCTCGGACTGCTGGATCGGCATCTCACTCAGGAAAACAAATCGCTCACGACAGCCTGACACGACGACATGAAAGTTATGCTTAAGCTCATTTTTGTCATAACATTTACAGTTAAGAACCCCGTTCCTTTGAGGAGCACTCGGATTACACAAATGTTTGTCACTGAGCGAGATGAGGTCGAATATTCAACCCAAATCAAGAACATCTGGGAGAGCCAGCGAACCTGGACTATCATCCCGCACCTTCCAGTTAACGGATGCTGGCTGGAGTCTGAAACCTAACCAGGGTGGAGGGAAAGAGACGCTGACTGGGATGGAAACGGCAGGGCCAGCACCCAAATCGAGAGAGAGAGCGAGAGAGAGAAAGACAGATGAGTTTTGCACCACTGCACAAGCCAAGTATCAGGTGGGCCCATTGTGTCTAGCAAGAAAGGGTTCTGATGTCAACGCTGACGAGGACTCCAGCAGCCCCGGCAGTGCCTTGAGGATCTGAGTTGGCGTTTGTGCCCGAGATCAGAGTAGAGGCTGGAGTCGTTCCGGAGAAAAGTGCTGCTCTCGCTGCGTTTCGCCAAACTTGGATGCTGACACGCAAGTCTGAAAAGTCGAGAGGAGCCAGTCTGGAGCTCCGGTTCAGAAAAAAATAGAGAGGGAACGAGACTCCGGCATAGGGAGTGAAAATATTCTCTTTAAATATTTTATGACCCTCTGCGTTCGGCAGAGTATATATATACATACAGGCAAACTTTGACAGTCACACGCCCACTCTTTTAAACAGACGGCCGAGAGCAATTTCAGTACGTTTTTCAGTTTTCGTGTTAATTTCCCCCTCCTGACAAGGCCCTAGGGCCAGACAAGCTCCTTTGAATACCCCCCTCCTTCCCAAACAATAGCCGGCTCTCCGCAAAACCCCTTCCACACTTCACACTTTGTGTCATTTGGAGCCAAGTCTTAGCAGCCTGAACAGATAGTGACGCTAAAATTAGAAGCTAATCCGCAGACCTTTAGTTCAGTGGACATGGAGAAAGCAGATTTGTCAAGCGCCACATTAGAAGGATTCTTTTGTAAGCGACGGGATGTGTTAAGGCAGCTTAAGCTAGGCGGAATATCTTAATAAGGACTACGGGGAGTTAAGGAGTGGAGGCTGAAACAAGAGATCCCAGTTAAGGGGTGCGAGGAGGTCAGGGTACCAGGAGTTGGACTGTCTCTTTCCCACCTGCAAGAGTCGCCGAGAGACCGAGGTGCCCTGGATTTTCAAGCCAGACTCGAGTCCGAACTTTCAAAACTGCCTACATGGCCAACGGCTGCACGCGCTGGGCCTGCACTCCCGGCCACAGCTGTGCTTATGTTGCAACGCAACGCAACCCTCTTGCAATTTCAGAGGTCTAATTTTAGTGATCATTGGAGTTCTTCCACCTTGCAAAGGAGCTTAACTGGTCTCCAGAACAGCTTTGGCAATCAGCAAAATTCCTTGACTTGCATGTCAAGCCCTAAATACCACAGCTGTCCACTCTGTTACATTTCAACACTGCGTTCAGATAGCGATCTCCAGCCAAAGGCTCTCTGCCGCATGTTTTTCAGTTGCTCGGGAATACAATTACGGCTCATCCCTGCATATACCCAGTCTCCACTGGTGGATTGCGAAAGCCTTCGAGAAACAACACCCGGGAAAGCTCTGGTCCACTATAAGCTTCCTCTTCTTCGAGAGGGAACTCACGACGTTGTGAAATGCCTCAAGACGTCAGCAGAGGGAGGGGAAAAAAAAGAAAACAAAGTTTTCACCATTCGCATTCCTCTTCTTCTGTTCCCTCTCTTTCATCCTGCTAAACTTATCTCTCCTGTGAGAAACCAAAACTGCACAGCACTCAGGGGTCAGAGGTCGGGCCAAACAAAGCCAGACACGCATTTCAGCAGAAAGATTTAATAAAAAAAAAAATCCCAGCCTTGTGAGAATGGGGACCAAAAAAAAAGGCATACGAGAGATAAGGGTGGAGAAAAAAGAAAGAGCATTTGCATGGTTCTCCATTCCTGAAGGAAATACAGATAAGATACGTTTGGGTCCCAAAGAAAACAGAAGAAAACTCCAGCTGCAGTCAGGATATCAGGACAAATCAGGATAACGGTACGTGAAATGAAAGGGCCACTAAAGACCCCCAACCCCAATGCAAACTCCACTTGTGTACATCAGATGTATACAATAGGGATGCACCGATCCGATATTAGGATCAGGTATCGGTTTGGATATTAACAAAATTAGCTGACTGCGGTATCGGGTAATTAGGCCGATCCATGGGGGCGATCCCCACTTTGGTTTGTTTGCGATGCGTGCTATGCCGTCAATAGCACGTTTGCAGGGTGCCTGTAGACTTGACTTGAAACAGGAACAACAACAACGTGGAGCAAGCAAAGGATCAGCTGTATGGTGGTATACATATATATATATATATATATATATATATATATATACAGCTCTGGAAATAAATAAGAGACCTCTCCAGTTTCTTCTTAAATCAGCATCTCCACATGTACAGCAGGTTCTTAGTGAGGAACAGAAGGTTGGACTTTGTTGAAGTTATTCAATATTTGTGGGGACAAAATATACACATATGTGTATGGAAACCTGCATTAGGTCTAGTCAAAGATTAGATACTGGCTTTATTTTGCTTCATATGGAGTCAGTATATCAAATCTAATACATAATCTGGAGGCTCTGGAAAAACTGAAGAGACCACCTGAAAATGATCAGTTCCTCTAGTTGTACAGTTTCTGGGTTTGTGTTGGACCAAAATGAGCAGTTCTGTTTGATTCTATACACTACTGGAAACACGTCTCCCAAATTCCAGATCAAATATTGTATTTAGATCTGTTTATTTAGAAAATCACTAATGACCCTCCAGAAGCCTGTTTTTAGAACCATGCTCGCTGTGCATTTCACCCCAGCCACCACTCGCCAGTCTTTCTGTAGGTCACTTGAGGTCATCTTACGGTGGTTAAGTGACATTGGAATGAGGTGGCGCTCATCACGGTCAGTAGAGAGTGGTTTTGGCCCTCTGCCAGCCTGTAGCTGTGTTGTCCTGTGTGTTTGCTGCTTGACCTTGTTCTTATGAACCAGACGCTCACTGTATCTGCCGGTAAAGCTAGAACCCGACCTTCTGTTCCTCACTAAGAACCTGCTGTACATGTGGAGATGCTGATTTAAGAAGAACCTGGAGTGGCCTCTTGTTTATTCCCAGAGCTGTACAGTGATGACGATACCGTACTGTATTTCCAAATACAGCAGTGTCATACACAGAACCCTCAACGGTTTATCATCTGTTCAAGTTCCCTAGAGCTGAGGGCAAAAGACCGGGAGCAAAGGTCAGTTGGCTGACCTTTCCAAGGCCAAGAGGTGATAAGCAACATTTATCACCTAAGCTATTCTCCGCGAGTAAATGGCCCTGGCAACCTGCCGAAGGGCCTTCAGTAATGCTATCACGTCAACTCAGGGTCCTAATGAAGATCTACCACTGTCAGCTGACAATACGGGGTGTGTGTCTGTGTTTCTAGGGGAAAAGAAATACAAACGCTGGAAGTGTACCGCTCACGAATGGAAAGAAAACATGGCGAGCTGGCATCACTGGTGTTAGCGCTCATTCAAGACTTACGTCAAGCAGGGTGATTTTTTTTTTTAGCGGCTGCGGCCTGGATCGAATCAGGAGCTTCAGACGCTGGCAATCGCAATCATAAAATTGGTACTTTACACGTCTTTAAGAGGGCTGTTAAAACTGCATTTAAAAGCACGCTGCCAGTATAATGAGCCAAAACAAGAACTGGGGGGAAAAAAAAAACAGGAGCTGGAAGGTATACGCACTGATGAGGTATGTTTACCGCACTCCCAAATTCCAAATCAGCCTAATAGAAACTTTTGGCTCTCAAGGGTTTTTGGAACAGAGGCTATTTGTACGAGTTCGAGAGGAGCGGAGTTACAACACTAAAGGAGGGGGTGGCTGGCTGTGTAGGCTGAAGACATGTTCTGAGCGCCGAGGTGCTGCTCCCCACCCACCCGTTCACCCAATCGCTCATCTCCGAAACCGCTGCGCAGAAAAGCTCCGTTTGTCCGGATACGACGGCAGAGATGTAGCGGAATTCAGAACGTGTTACGCCAATTAACAGAGGGCTAAAGGGTGAAGCACATTTGTCAGAAGCTGATGGCTGAGTTTGGGTCTGGACAATGGGGGACAGTGACAGAGGGGCTGTTTGTGTCGTGCTCTTAGGGCCCACGGACAGCAGGGAGATGGTGTGGGCTTGGCGAGTAGGCCAGGGGCCAGCGGCCATCTCGTGTCCGGGCCTGAGAAAAGTGGGCACGCAAGCTAGGGTAAATGGCGCGAAGGAATCTACTCGCACGAGCTGCGGTCAGAAGAGGCGCAGGGACGGCGACGGCCGGAGCCGCACAGACACAACAGACCTGGGACACAACGGACCCCTTTCACGGGCCACTTTCGTAACTCTCGGTTTTGTTTGCGAGAGCAATTAGCGGAGAACGCTGCGTCTTTGACAACATGCAAAAATGAAACACTTTTCATGAAACACATTTCAGTGTTGTCCCCGCTGGGCTCCTTCCCCTCTTTCTTTCTTTCCATCCTTCTTTCTTGTGATGGCTTTGCACATAGAGCTATTGTGAAAGACTCTTTAACAGGCAATTTGTTAACATCGATCTCAGAGACTTTGCACGGGTTGCCATGGTTTCCCATTCGGGCATATAAGTCTCTCTGTCAGGATGTGAAGTTAATGGGAATTTAAAAATGAATCATGTCAAAGGCGCTGATGAAAGCACTCTTGAAAGGTGTGTGTAAGGAATGCAATAAAGGGAGGCAAAATAAATGAACGGAGGGAGGGAAGAACGCCGCTGTGACACATTCTCTCGCGGGAGAGTTCGACTCCTGGGAATGGGCCGATCAAAGCCGCTGATCACATGTGATTCTGCGAAACAAAATTTTTTTTGCAGTTTTCAAAAGCTTTTAAGCATATAAGGGGACATTACTGAGCTCCACGAGACTCCAGACTCAACTCAGACTTAAACCCCAGGGGCTTGAGATTCAAGTCCGACTTGAACCACTTTTAAGAATATAAGGGGACATTACTGAGCTCCCAATGCTAGGAATCATTTGCTGCCATTATTGCAGCTCCAGTGTATGACTGGGATGATAAATATGGTGTAATACAAAAGCAGGGGACTCCGTGAGCTGACCTGACTTGTGGCAACTCAGACTTGCGCTTGTGACTTTACTCGTGAATTAAAGTTGGGACATAAAACTCATGAAATTTGAGCAATGCAATGCCAAGTACTGCACCAACGTTCCAGTCCAACTCCTCTATCTGGAAAAGGGAAATGCCAGGATTACCCCAAATCAGCCGGAAAGTTAAACTCAGAGCCACGACCTGGAAGCCAAAATCAAGGAAGCGTAAACAGCAGTCATTACTTTAATACCGTTCTTCCCACTCTCTCACTGTGGCATCGGGTTCAACATGGCCTCAAAGAAAAAGCCTTCCATTGTAGAACAATCTCCAACCGGAAGGACAGAACAAACAGTTACATGGACATACGGTGTTCCCAACAAAGGGGCAAAACTAACCAGAACTGGTCTAGTTGAGGTTTTAGTTGCAGATTACGTTCTTTTAAAACCTACTAAAAACTTTAACTGGATCAATAACTGGCTCAGACCCCAGAGACTTGACCCAGACTGGAACCCCAGAGGTGGGACTCAAGTCAGACTCAAACCCCTAAAGATCCAGACTCAACTCACCCTCAAACCCCAGAGACTTAAACCCCAGAGACTCGAGACACGCTTGAAAACCCCAAAGACTGAAGACTTAAATTAGACTCAAACCCCAAAGACTGAAGACTTAAATTAGACTCAAACCCCAGAGACTTAAACCCCAGAGACTCGAGACTTGACCCAGACATGAACCCCAGAGGTTTGAGACAGGCTAAAGACCCAAGAGACTCAAGACTCAACTCAGACTTAAACTCAGAGACTCAAGACTTAAATTAGACTCAAACCCCAGAGACTCAACCCTGAGACTCAAGGCTCAGGCCAGACTCAAACTCCAGAGACTTAAGACTCGACTCAAACCCAGAGAGTCTACACTTGAGACAGAGTTGAAGCCCAGTGGTTAGAGACTGAGACTCAACTCAGATTCAAACCCCAGAGACTTCTGATTCAAGTTAGACCCAGAGACTC
>JAVGWN010003429.1:0-10321 GCA_034552555.1 Semaprochilodus insignis | reverse complement strand
TATATATATATATATATATAATATGCATATGTGATTTTGTATGCTCGATTCAAACAGACATCTGCCTTGATGTAAAGTCTTTTAAGCATATAATTGAAGCTTATAGATCTGTTTCCTGATGAAAATCAAGCTGGTTCTGTTTAGGTGAGGCTGAGAATTTCCCTTCTTGCCTATTAGTTTCATATTTGCATGATTAAATATGTTTTGCCAGATTGCTTACTAAGCTGGGTCCCCTTCTAGCTGGTGATACCCTGTAGCTCACAACTGATCATGGGAACAGACTAAACTCAAATAGACAAACATCACTCACTTCTGCTCTGTAAAGGTGATACAGGAAGGTTTACTGTTTTCATAATTGTACTTTGTTTTGCTTCCTAAACCTGACTGATGAATAAGCACCCATTGTAATTAAATTGGGCGATGATGTCATAACTACGATTGGCCTAGTGAGTGTGAGTGAGTGTGTGAGTGAGTGTGTGAGTGAGTGTGTGAGTGAGTGTGTGAGTGAGTGTGTGAGTGTGTGTGTGAGTGTGTGTGTGAGTGTGTGTGTGAGTGTGTGTGAGTGTGTGTGAGTGTGTGTGAGTGTGTGTGAGTGTGTGAGAGTGAGTGAGAGTGTGAGTGAGTTGCTGATTCAGGCTTTCCGTGCTCTAGCTGTGTTAGCGTGATTGATTTCAGGCTGTTTGTGAAATGAAACATAGCATCACTCTGCCACATCAACAGAAGCCATGCCCACTTACTATCAGCCAGAGCGTGTAATTGCTTATATACACACACACACAGATGGTGAGAGAATGAATACTGATGGATGGAGAAATATAGACAGCGCTAGCTACATAGCTGAATTTTCCATGCCTGTTTATTAAAAGCTATAAGAGTGATGGATGCATTTAATATGCTGGTGATGCAGTATCTCTCTTCTACTGTACACACACATCCTTCTGTAATACAGACTCCTTTTGATAAACAGACAACAGACTTACACTGAGCACACTGCCCCCATCAGGTACTGTACGCTGATCACTGTTCTTTCATAGGAGAGCACAGAATCATGCATGTCTGGCTTCACCAGGTTGCACTGGATGTATAACATGGATAGCAGAAAACATGTATAAAATGCAAACGAACAAAAAGCTGTAGAGCGTTTATCCATATCCATAAAACCTCTAGAGGAAGTGAGAAGGTTGCCTAAGCAGAGCAGCAGAGTTTAGTTTTGTCATTGAAAAAGCTAAGCATTATTCTGCTTAGTACTTAAGAATAAAAACTGCAGCTGCCAGTTTAACCAAGAAAAACATCATTTTATGTGTATTTTACAGATATTGTATGCATGTATGTATGTATGTACATATATATACACACATATATGTATATATATATATATGTGTGTGTGTGTGTGTGTGTGTGTGTGTGTATGTATGTATATATATGTGTATATATATATATGTGTGTGTATGTATGTATGTATGTATGTGTGTGTATATATATATATATATATATGCATACGTGTGTGTGTGTGTGTGTGTGTGTATCTGTATATATGTATATATAAAATGCAAACAAACAAAAATCTGTAGATGTAGATATGTTTTTTTTTGCCTTTTCTTTGCTATTCTGTATTTTGCTTTTAATTTAATTTTATTTCTTCCTTTAGTTTATTTAATTTTCATTCTTTATTTATTGCCATTTTTACATATGATTGTGAAATATTGAGACATTGTCATGACATGTGCTGCATATTGACTACTTCTGAAGCTAATAATAATCGAGCCACCCCAACGAAAAGCACATATTAACCATTCCAGCCTTTTTTATCAGTTATTTTATTTTATTTTTTTTTTACTATGTGTTCTGGTCTGAGCAGGCTTCACCCCTCGTTTCCTCCTTGCGTCTCTTTGAAACCTCTGAGTGACTTTTCTCTCGGCTCGGCTGACATGTTAGTACTCTTTGCCGTTATTTAAATCAATTTGTACAATTACGTTGAGCCTGATTTCTTCTGTTGACCTTTTAGTCTGAGTGATTGACCTCCCGTGACCTTTGTTAACAGGCAGGAAAAGGTCGTGGCATATTTTGGCATGCTTGTGTGAAATTCACGTACCATTTTCACACATTCCATTGGTGATGAAATTTGACTGGGTGTGCATGTGTGTGGGTCCTAATGAGAGAGAAGGTGAAGTTGCTGAGAGGTGTGACCTGCGTTTCTTGCATTTGACAAGCCAGTGTGTGTTTGTATATATGGGTTGCCTCTTTTATGTTGCATTTGTCACAAGCCGTGAAGCTTAGAACCGTGTAATAAAGGCTCAGTGTTGTTTCTAAGAGAGATTGAAGGAGAAAGAGAGAAAAATGAAGAGAATTGAGACTGATGTAATGGAGAGACAATGAACGCACAGATTTAAACGCACAGTCATCGTAGTCATAAATGAGATAAAGCTGTGCATTTGTGTGTGTGTGTGTCTCTGTGTGTCTGTGTGTGTGTGTGTGTGTGTGTGTGTGTGTGTGTGTGTGTGTGTGTGTGTGTGTGTGTGTGTGTCTGTGTGTGTGGCTGCTTTATTGATTCCTGTGCTGAGCCTATAATCGAGCAGCTCTTGTCTGTCTGACAGTTGAGTGTATATCTGCTTTGTTTGATTCAATTAGGGCCTAATGTTGCTAATCCTCCACTTACACACACATCCATGCATGGACACATACACACGAACACTGAGACAGCCGCAGAGATTCCCATTCTAAACATGAGGGATTTAAACAAGTCAGTGAAGACAGAATGGAGCCTGCTTTCTTTTCCTGCTCTATTCTTTAGCACTTCACACAAACAGAGGGTATTCCCTCACTGACTCTGTAGCTAGGGGAGTGGCCAATTTGTTTTTACCAATATTGGAATAAATTCAGTCATATTATGCATAATATGCTTTTCTGATATTACCTATACTGAAACAACACTTCATGTTTTATTACAGAGAGATAGTATATTACATTTTATTACACAATTAGTCCTGTTTCATTTCTAAGTACTCTGTAATGCTAGAGATGTGTCTGCTGAAGGTGTCAAATGTAACTATGACCTGGAAAAATGGATTCCCCATTTGCTCGTCTAGCATCTTTGGTGGACATGTACAGCCATACATGTTCTGCAACAGAATGCTCTTTTTCCCCCCTCCTGTATACAAGCCCTAGCTAGTGTAAGCTAACAAAGAAGTAGTAGCCCTTAGCCTATTAACCCCATTCTGAAAGCTCCCGGTCCGGCTAACTTATTGCATGGAGACACAACATGCTTTCGTCTTACGGTGTTCACACAATATAAAGAGCAGCTTACTGTTTCAAATGACATGAAAATAAAAACAGAATAAAATGAAGGTGATGGTTGAGTGTGCCTTGTTGGATCAGTTACTGCATTACTGGGTGTTTGAGTGTTTTATGCTCTCTTTCCTCAGATCCTGATTAACTCGGTGAGCCCGTCCAGGCCGGCGCTGCTGTACGAGAATGTGGTAGTTGGAGATGGCAGCCCCATCCTGAGAGACCTGCTTTTCAGCCCAGACCAGCAGTTCATCTACACACTGACAGAGAAACAGGTACATACAAACACACATCCAAGCGTGCAACTATTAAAGCCTGGCCACAAACATGTCCTCTGGCAATCCCACCTGGTTGAGGTCAGAGGTTGTGTGTGCATTTCAGAGTCCCCCCAGGACTTGCTGCTAATGGCAGTTCTGGTTGTTTGATGTCCCAGTCATGGTTTTTAGCACATGGCGCCTCGTTAGAGGTTGTGTATATTTGTAGCTTTTCCGGTGTTTCTCAGTCCAGTTAGGATCTCAGGAACATGCAGTTTAAGTTCAGCAGTATGTACAGTATTATTGTGATGTATTTTTTTTGTGATGGCGGTACTACAGTATAATGTCATATTGCTATTTCTTAGGCCAAGCTACCAACACATCTGGAACAGGGTACCTGGTTGACAGAGTGAAAAATGTAGAGCGCCTGGGGGTCCCTGAGCACTGCATAGGGAGACACTTTTTCCCTACAGTGTTGCCAAAAACATACAAACCTGTACATACTTGCACACACATTTGCACAGCAGAGAGAAATGTAGATGCTGTCGCTGTCGGAACAAAACCTTGCATCTCCAAAATGATAACTTTCCAGAGCAGGAAAAAACATGTTTCAGTGTTTTGAATGTTTTGCATGTTCATCGTATACACTTCACATCATGTAAAGCTGGGGGCAGCTGGGGTTTTCAAAAGTAAATTATTTAATTAAAACAGCGGACATTTTTTGTTTTTGTGGAAATGATCCATGTGCTTGACACACAGCTTGAAACATGACGGTGACTATGTGCTTTTAACATTAAAGGACCCATGGCATGGAAAACAAAAATTTTCCTGCATTCTTAAAGTAAGATTTTGATGCAGCTTGATGTAAACACTGTTTCTAAACATGCCATTCACTCCCCATTCCATAAAGTCTATATAATCCATATATGGAAACTAAGCTTAAAAAGCAGCCTATTATTAATTCACTGTTACAGAATGCTCTGTAACCTACACCATTTCAGCCAGCAGCAGTTTCAGCAGCGGCTTCATTGGGACTGAAGTTATAAGGAGTGTTTCAGCCTGTACTGCTTTTTGAATGAACTGCAGTGCAGTACGGCACAGCCGATCAGAAACTAGAAGACAGAGCTCATTTACACATCAGTCTTGAAGGCATAGTAACAGAATCAGCCTCTTTAATTCTGAGGAGTAAAGAAAGGCTGAAAAATGGTAATGTAAATATGATATAAGTCAAGAATGTGAGCCTTTAATAGTGCCACCTGATGTCTACTTAATGACTCAAGCACTTGCACTTGTGTGCAGAGTCACTGAGATATCTATAGACTATAGATAAGATGGCCTCAGCTGTTGGGATTTTGTCCTGCTGTAGATGGCTATCTGCATGTGCATGCACCCGAGTTGGTTGATCAGTATGATGGAAAACACACTTTTCCAAGCAGTTCCCTGCTCTCCATAACTGAACCTTTCAGAGCAAGATTGTGGGATTAGCATGTGGGCTTTTCTTTCTGTCTTTCTTTACGTCTCATATTATTCTGTCTGTGTGGTGCCTTTGTGTGTACATTAGCACATTAATTCTGATCTCAAGTACTTCTCTTTCTCTCTCTCTTTCTTTCTTTCTGTCTCTCTCTCTTTCTTTCTTTCCGTCTCTCTCTCTCACTCCTCATGCTCCACTAATTGAGCAATATTAATATTCATTGCGTCCCTGTTGGCCTTTGCTCTATTTTTCTCCTCTTCTAATCAAAGGGGATCACACTGCAAACGAACGCCTTGCGCGTGCCAATGTAGATGATGTAGATGCCCAGACACACAGCTCCAAGCTCCAGACTCCAGCTACATGTATGCACACAGAATGTTTTTAGTGCAGGTTATCACATCCCTCACTTCCTCCTGTATGTGGGGTTTTTTTTCACACTCAGGCTCAGCCCCAGCCTGGGTGGCTTGGATGTTAATGAGGTGATAAGTAGGTGATAATCAGGAGTATAGATGGAAAATACAGTCATCCCAAAGCTGTACTGTAGGTTAAGATCACTGTGTTCAGAGGCCTTCGTGCCTTTTTTGGGTGGGATTTCTTCCTACTGTATTGAAGCACCTCACACTGATTCTCAACACCCCCAATCCCCCCAAACACACACACACACACACAGACACACACACACTTGTGTACACATTCACAAAACACACCTGGAGCTGAGCCAAAATCATTAGCATACTTGGCCTGCAACACTGTCATTGTATGTGTGCACACACACTTTGCTGTGTATTTGCACCACACACGCGCACACATACTATTCACTCTCTGCTGCTCAGTCAATCTACAGCTGAGTACACAAAAGCCTTTGAGTGTCACTCTGCTGTGTGCGTGAATTCATTAATATATGTGTGTCTGTGTGTGTGTCTGTGTGTGTGTCTGTGCGCCTCACGGCAAGAAGGGCCTGGGTTCTATTCAGAGTTGGGCTTTGCATGTTCGCCCCATATCTATGTAGGTTCCCCAGGATGCTCTGGTTTCCCCCCTACAGTCCAAAGACATGCAATCCCCTCTGGTGGCAGTGTTATGATCTGGGGTTGCTTCAGTTGGTCAAGTCAAGACTCAACAGCTTTGTGGCAATAATGTGGCAATAAGATGAAGTCAGCTGACCACCTGAATGTACTGAATGACCAGATTATTAATTCAGTGGATTGTTTTCTTCATTGAAGGGATGGGCATATTTCAGGACAAACATGCCAAGATTAATCAGGTCCAGATTGAGTGGTTTGCATGGAGAAGCCTTTATGGAGCTGTTTGACTCTTCCATCATCAATACAAAATCTTGGGGGTGGGGGGGTTGTGACATTGCAGAAGACCGTCGAAGCAATGCCACTAAGAATGCATACCATATATAAAGCTAAAGGCGGTCCAGTGAAATATTAGACTGTGTGACCAGGCAGTGTATGATATAAAATAGAAATCAATGCAAGTCCTTACAGGTATAATGAGCTGTGTGTCCTGTGCCAATGTCTGTTCTCTGAACAGCAGAGAAAGGAGAGAAGGGAGAGTGCTCTAAATGAGATGGAGTGTAGATACGGTGGCACTAGACTAGTCTTATCAACACAAATCTACAACCTGATAGAGTAAACACACTGCACACTACACACACACACACTCACACTTCCTGTGATAGTCACTCCTTTTCATGACTGCACGCATATGAACCAAGGATTCATTCATTGGTAAGTATATATGAAGTATAAATGTATATATTGAAGCATAAATGCCAAGTATATAAAGTAAAAGCCCTGAAACTATTGTATATGAACCACATACACTAATTTAGTTTCACTGGAAGCTCAAAAGATGGCTAACCAGCTACCAGGTTACTCTGTGCAGATATAGATTTGTAGATGAAATATTTATACTGTACGATTCAGGGTAAATCTACAACATATGAAGTCAACAATATGTGACACCTTTATTATGCTAGTGGACAAAAAGACTGCTTATCGTCACATAAAAACATGTATTTCAATTTTTATTATTATTATTTTTTTTTTCTTTGAATTTGACTTTTCGACATACTTTGATTATTTGATTATTTGAAAATTACATAATGAGTGGATCGATAGAAATGCATTAACTTATATTTAAAGTAAAGATTTTTTTTTTTTTTTGGTCTGGTCCTGAAAAACTGCTGTTTTGGAGTTACAAATTTTTCTCTGACCAGCGATAATCTACTGCAGTTTAATGAAGTGCTCATGGTAGAATAACAAAACACATATCCAGTGCTGTATGCTAGTAGAGGCTTGTGCATGTAGGTTGTGGAGAAGAGTTGAAAAGTATTTATTTAATAAAAAAATAAAAAAATCAGATATTACAACAGCAAAAAGAGCAAAAATATTATCAGCCACTGTACAAGGTTCTTGGCTGAGTTGCACTATGTATGTTGTAAAATCGCACCAAAGATTGGCTGGAATGATTTCGGTTGTGTCCTTTCACACTTAACTGTTTTTGGCTCATGCACAGATTTTGGCTTTTACACATACATACACACCACACGCACACCCAGCCACCCACACGCGTGCACACACACACTTGGGGTATTGTCTTTCTCAGTAGGAGACATGGTCATTGTCATGTTAATCTTAACAGGCTTGGTAAGCTCCGGAGAACAGAAAAGCCAGATGGCAGATATATCCGTGCAGCGGTCATTAAAAAGCACACACACACGGCATATGTGCGGTCTGAACTGTAAGGCAGAGGTCTTATTAACGTCATTTCTGTGTATTGACCCATTTAACAGCTTTTTTCCTCTTTACTCGTCGTCCAGAGTTCTTCACCACGAACGGAACATGAGCCATTAATATTAATACCCGCCGCAGAATGACCAGAAAGTCTTCAGAAATTTGAGCACTTTTTTGGGGCTTAGATAAACAGTAAACAATCAATAGACTTTACCTTTAATACACACTCCCTCACTCTGTGTGGGTTTTTTATTTATTTATTTTTTCTTTCTTGGAGAGAAAATGATGGACTACTCTTGCGAGAATAAGAAGACTTTGGATGGATGAGACAAAGAAAGAAACTCACTTTGTTCTTCTTCTTCCTTTTTTTCACCCATTTTCGCCTCTCTTTATCTGCTTCTCTTTTCCCCCTGCCTTTCTTTCATTGGGAGTATAATGGAAATGCCAGCGTTTGGAGTCGTGGAGCAGCTCGCTCCTCAAAAACTCCATTTAGAGAAGTGACAGAGTAATTTAGCACTGGCCTCCTGTTCTCTAGCAGTTAATTAAAAAGAGGCTGATAGGCTGTCTCCTCGCAGCCCAGCCACAGTGCACTGCCCTGGGCCAGTCTGGCTTGGGCCAGGCCCCCCATGCCTGGAGCTCCAGGGCCCGGTTTGGGAAGAAGAGGATTAGATTAGATTACTGGGAATCGAGCCGTACAGTTTGAAAAGTATGCAAATGATGCAGCACATACTAGATTGGGTTTATTACTGCAGTTATCTGCTATTGATAAAGATAAAAAACAACCAATTATGATAATGTGGAGAAATAGAACTTTCATGTAATGGGATTTATTCTCCTGAGCCGTTCTCGTTCTGGTGAGAAATGGTTACGGATTCTCCACGGTCATTTTTCCTGTGTAGTTAATGCGATCACCGTGGTTGTAGCCCAAACACTGCTTCCCTGTAATTCACGTTCAGTTGAATTCAGCAGGAGAGCTATATGGTACAGAACTTTGGAAAGCTGTTTTAGGGAGAACTATGGAACTGAAGGAGTGTCAAGTTGTCGTTGTTGGGTTGTTTTTCTCTCACTCTTTTCTGTTGGTGTCTCTTGCTATATCACTCATTCTTTTCTCTCCCTTTTTCTGTTTCTACCTCTCTCTCTCTCTCTTTCTTTCTCTCTCTCTTTAGCTGTGTGCATATCTCTGTATATTTGTCTTCTCTTCTTTCTCTCTCTTGCTGTCTTTCTTGCTCTCTCTCCCTTGCTGTACTCCATTTATCTCCCCTTTCTTTCTCACTCTTTTTGGGTCCCCTCTCTCTCTCTCTCGCTCTCGCTCTCGCTCTCGCTCTCTCTCGCTCTCGCTCTCTCTCGCTCTCGCTCTCTCTCGCTCTCGCTCACTGTTTTGTCTCTTTGTTGTTGTCTCCCTTCTCTTTTTTGTCTCTTTTTTCCCTCTCTCTTTCATTCTCTCATTAGCTCTTTTTGTGCCCTCTCTCTCCCCCAGAGCCCAGTGTTGGGGTCATTATACCCCTTTAGCTGAGGCTTGGGCATGTTGGGCATGGTGACCTTATTCTCAGGTGTGGCTCCAGACTGTTCCATTCAGCTGACACTGCTGTTATGTGTGGACAGTTGAAGTCATGTGTTGGCAGCTGATTGAATTACCCTAAACTACCTTAATTCTCTAATTAGAAATGGTGTCTGGACACTCACGGACACTCTGTATGTTCCTGAGGTTTTCCCATGTCAGATAAACAACTGAGGCATGGCGATAATCCGATTCAGACTGTGAGGAAAGGTTATTCATGCTGTATTTGCACTGCAGGTTTAGAATCCGCACTTGTTACAGAATTTCTCTGCTTTATTCACGGAGCAAAGAATTTGCAAGACGCTAGGTATAAATGCCACAGGGCGCCTGGGAGGGGTAATGATGCTCGTTTAATATTTCAGAGCAATTTCTGAAGGTTTTACAGCTGTTATGAATTAGTATTCGTTTAACAATCAGTTTTACCTCATGAACACATTAGCCACGCTTACTTTCGCGCTGATGTTTGAACTGGTATTTGTCCAAGTTCTGCTGAATTTGCTCCGTGCTCTCTGAGATGTGCGACATATTTCAGGAGCAGCAGAAATCAGGTAATAGCTTCATTAGCAGCGGGGGAGTGTGGTGTGGTCATCGCGGTTGTAAGCTCGGGAAGATGAATTTTTTCAATTAAATGAAAAGGTAAAAGTCCTGCATGGCGCTTCATTAACTGTGCGTTTGTGTGGGTGGAGATGGAAGATGAACGTTTGTAGATACAGAGCTCAGGGAGTATGTGTAGTCTTTAAACTCTTAGCCTTGTGGGTAATCTTTGGTAGTGTTATTGATCAAAGCCATGTGCATATCGATCACGCATTAACACCGTGATCCCTCCATCATCACAGAGATGAAGAGATAGTCTGCCTGCTTGATCTTATAGATCCTCTGAGTTGGCATCAATTAGGAATAAGCTCTGTATGAGCGCGTTTGTGTGAATCACACACACACACACACACACACACACACACACACACACACACACACACACACACACACACACACACTGTCTCTTATACACATC
>JAVGWN010003428.1:0-10322 GCA_034552555.1 Semaprochilodus insignis | reverse complement strand
GCTGAGTGGACCGAGGGCTGGGCTGAAATAGTCATGGCTTATAAATCGATCAGCAGGAAAGGAAACAGTGATGACTGCAGATTTGGAGCGAACAGAAAGTCCTGGGTTCTGTTCTGCTCTGAAGACCGTTACTCTGTCTGTCACAATAATATCAGCACTGAGGTCTCTCTACCTCCCTCCGGCAGTAAGAGAGTAGGAGTGTATGTGGACCATCCGGCTGGCATTCTGTCCTTCTACAGCGTCTCATCTGATCCACACACTCTGACTCACCTACACACGTTCCACACCACATTCACTGAACCGCTTTGTGTAGGATTTACACTCTGGTGTTATCATCCTGACTCCTCAGTGAGACTGTGTAAGATATAATAACCTCCTCAGTGAGACTGTGGGAGATGGAATAACCTCCTCAGTGAGACTGTGTAAGATATAATAACCTCCTCAGTGAGACTGTGGGAGATGGAATAACCTCCTCAGTGAGTCTGTGGGAGATAGAATAACCTCCTCAGTGAGTCTGTGGGAGATAGAATAACCTCCTCAGTGAGACTGTGGGAGATGGAATAACCTCCTCAGTGAGTCTGTGGGAGATATAATAACCTCCTCAGTGAGTCTGTGGGAGATAGAATAACCTCCTCAGTGAGTCTGTGGGAGATAGAATAACCGGGAACCGACCAACGGCTCAGTTAGCTCCACGAGCTCAGCAGACAGCTCGTGGTTCCACTGAGTGCACAGAGGGAGCGCCACTGCCCAGGCAGACCCCCAGGCGGCCCCGGAAAGCTTGGAGGGGTCCCCTGGCTCTGTGGGAGTCCAGAAACTTCGTTCTCCACACCTCAAGTCAAGGGCCGTCAGGGAGGCGCCGCCCATTTCTCTTCTCCTCCTTCTTCTCATGACTCTGTGTAGAATAGACTGTGAGTACTCTGAAACATTTGAATCCAGCTATCAGGCCTGCAACGGGGGGTTTATTTATTTTATTTTCCAGCCAGCTTTTGTACATGTTTTTCTGAGTTCAAAAGTTATTGTCTAAGTGCAATACCCACCTCAGTACCGTTCTGGAACAACCTTGCTTTAAGCAGCGTTCAAGTGTTGTTAAGTGTGTTTAAGTGTTTTTACAGCCCAGTATTAAGAGTTAAGAAAATTTGTCTAGCACGGTACATATCTGTTCTCGGCTTACTACAGAGTGTATGGGTATCTGAGTAATATCCACCCTTTCAAATACAGTCTATTTTGGTTATGGGGAAAAAATACTAAGGCAGAGCTACTCTTTTACTTTTTTACAATTTTTGTAATAAATGTAATTAATTTAATTGTTCAGTCTTATAATTTCTGGGAACATTTCACAACCACATGTGGTACCGACTGCACAGTGTCTTCAGGAAAAACAGCAGTTAACATATTTATTGGGACAGTTTAGTTTAAAAAGAACTTGGGGCCCTGTTCTACTGGTATTGGACATAGAAGGGGTTACAGACTAATAATACAAACTGTGTATAATAAACTCCTGTCACTGAAACACTGAGGACTAAAAGCTGTAATAAATACCTGTAATTTAACACTAATTTATGTGTTTATTACAGAATACTTCAGTCCTCTTATCGTTACAGAGATTTATCAGTACATTCAAACTCTGAATGGGGAGAGAACATTCTAGAACCTTTAAACAACCAAACATGGGTATGACACACCAACTAAACGTCTGTGTTCCTTGTTGTCCCGTCGGTGTACACTGGCCTTAAAGGGGAGTTCCATTTACATTTACATTTAAGGCATTTAGCAGACGCTCTTATCCAGAGCGACTTACAACCGTGCTTAGTGTTCCATTGGATAATATTCCAGCTAGTACAGGAAGTTCAGAGCCTAAAACTCACCATGAGCTCAGACACTGCCCGAACAGGGGGCCAGTGCTGATACCTAGACCTGATAACTACACTGTGTCCACTCACTGTCCACTCCATTAGACACTCCTACTTGAATATGCCCAGCTTCAGGGAAGTAAGATCAGTTCCTGGTGGCTATTTCTAAATATTCTGTAATAAACACACGGTTTATCTTTGTGTATTTATTAGGTTTGTTCTGATAAACTATCAGTTTTAGAATGGTTTAAGAATCAGAACTGTTTCATGAAATGGTCAGTGGTACAGAATCAGCAGTCTTCAGATCTGAAATGTTTGTAATTGAGTTAGTTATGTGGTATTACAGTCAGGATGGCTGTATGGGTATTGTGAATAGAGGGATGAGTGTTATTGAGCATTACTTTGTGATTTAGAATGATTGTACAGTTTCTAGTTTACATGTCTGGTCACAGTGCTGCAGTGAGCTAGTGTGAACCACTATGGTATTAGAGTTCAGTAGAAATACTCTCAGACTAAAACTGTTCTGTAGAGAAACACTGAATGACCATCAGTGTTCAGGAAGATACAGAACTAACACATATAAATCAGACACACTTTGTGCAGTAAGACAGTAAAGATGAACACAGACAGACGATACTGTAGTAGAAGGTCTGTACCCAGTGATAGACTGGAATGTGATCCTCCTTATGCAGCTACCTAATGCTAATGCTAACTTCAGTCACCCAGGACAGTCGGCCAGGTTTCTGATTAGACCTATGGATCAATAATAGTGATACCCAGTTTTACAGTCATCTCTCCACTGATGTTAAACAGGAAGTGCTGCAGGATTTATACTGTTTGGGTCGTATACAACCCTGTAGTGCAGTCTCTGCTGTCCAGGTATACTCTCTTTCAGTCATGTGATGTAAACAGGAAGTGTAAACATCATCAAACACACTACCTGATATCAAGATTCACTCTGAACAGTGCTATTATTGGTGGTATTGATAATGTTGATTAACTGTTGCAGCTCCAGGGAGATGGTGTTCTTCTGGCCTCCTCTCCTGGTGAAGTGAAACCAGCAGGACGTTTTACCCCAACATTAAAACTGAACATCACACCTCAAAACCTCTTTACCTTAATGATATGTTGTGGTGGGAGGGCTGAGATCTCACTGCTCAAGTCTTTATTTTAATGTAGTTTTAAATTAGAACAGGCTGGCTGGGAGGGATGGACGCTCATCAACAGCAGAGCCAAAATGAAAATGGAAATGTATTTAAAAATGTTTACATTTATATTTCCCCCTCATATGTACAACTCTGACTCAGCATGAAAGATCAGATTCAGTACAGCCGTTTAAATGTGATATTTGGTTTACTAGTATTGATGTTTCATCTACACACAGATTTAGATGCTTTATAATGAACTTTATTTAAATGATAATGATGTACAGAACTGCAGAGTTATCCTGATTATGTGATTACACAATAGCGGTGTCAGTGTAAAATGTAATTGAGCTTATATGCTCTTACACTCTATAATAATGGATCTGAAACTGCAGTATCAAAGAAACACCAGGCTAGATGATTCAGAGGTAGATGGGAAACAGCGCCCCCTCTCTGCTGTTACACATCCTCACCTACTGCACTCATTCTATGGCTAAATGCCTTTAAAAGTACATTCGACCTAACTGCACTTTCATCTTCATACTTACTCCTGTCAATCATCCTGTCGGGGCGCGGCCAACAGCAGACTCAGCAGAAAGGCTTTATCTGAAGAGCTCAGCTTCTTTCATCTTCTTTCTTTTCATCTTTCTTCTTCTTTCAATCATCTTTATCCTTCGCTCAGAGCCTGTTCTGAGTAACGCTGAGGCATGCTGGAGGGGGCTCAATCTGACCAGAGGAAGAACTGAAGAGAGCAGGAAGACCTGAGAGAAACCTCAGCAGCCTTTACCAAACTACCCACCAGCCTCGTATCAGCACTCTACAAAGAGAACCCATGACTAAGAACCTGAACAGCCTGGAGGCAGCCTTTAAGTAGGACAGTCACAGGTGGAACCAGGTGGTACTGATTACTGAGGGTGAGCTCTCTGCCTCCCCCTGGTGGTGAGATGAGGTCATTGGTCCATTACAGCTGTCTGTTGGTGTTCAGTAGGAACCCTGGATGATTGTTGGTTCTGTGTAAGGATGAATTACTGTAGTCCTCATTTACCCCAAACTACCTATAGATAGATCAACACCTCAGAGACCTGCACAGAACCTTCCTCTTTCACACCCAATACTCACTCCCTACATATTAACACACATATTAATAATTTTGTGTTTTTATCTCCACTGTCACTGTTTTTATTTTGTTTACTATTTTATTACCTGCATCCTAAAACCTCCTGAGAGATGGTCTTCTTCTTTTTCTTAATCAGGTATTTAGTTTTATAGGTTCATTTGTTCATAATTCATAATTTTCATAATTCACATAAACACTAAAGTACATTAAATACATTTATATTTTTGTTCGTTTTCATACATTTCTAAATATAAACACACTTTACATTTATTCATGTTGTGATGAGTCTGGATGACCTGGAAATAATAAGTTTCTTTGGGGACTATTTTACCTCACAGCGCCCTGCAGCATGTATCCCTCCACCATGAATGGAGTTTAAGGCTGAAATCTTCTCCAGACTATCATAAACAGCGTCTCAGACATCAGGCAGCATATTCAGAACCACCTCATGTAGGAACTTTCTGTGAGGGACCTGAGAAGCGCCAGAGGTGCTTCAGCTAAGTACCACGTAAAGGGTCTGAATCCTTCTGTCAGTGTAATATTTTAGTTTAATATGTAATATTTTAGTTTTTCCTTTATTATATCTCTGTATAAAGTTTTAAAATTCTGTTTCACTTTCTCATTATGGGGTACATGCAGATTGATGGGGACAGCTTGAATTTCTGTTCATTTTAGCACAAGAGCTCAAAGTAACACAGTGTTAACTAAGTGAAAGGGTCTGAAGACTTTCTGAATGTGTTATAAATATATTTGAACTGAGTTTAAAGCTTGATCAGATTACTCACACCATGTGACTGATGACCTCCTGGTAGATTGATGAATCACCAGCAGGACCATCACTGTGGAATGTCAAAACACCGGCATGTACCTTTACCTTTAAGAAGTGAAGCTGATCACCAGAAGATCAGAAGGACTATACACTATAAAACCTGACGGGTTTAGTAACTCAAATCATTTGACCATAAATAATTCCCTGAACTGAGAATGAAACAAACATTTATTGTTGTATACACATATTAGATTATATTGTACTAACCTGGTTAAACTCCACTAACTGTGTTAATTTTGTTGATCTTAAAAAGATTATTCCTGATGTATACATAATTGATGTTCTAACTCAATATCAATAAAGAGGCAGTAATATTAATTTACTAACAGGCTCAGCTAGGTTATAATTATAACAAACTCAAACTTTATTGCAGATACTAGATAATAATACAACATCAGCAGCAATATCTTATCCTATTGAACTTAATACTATTCTGGGAAGGTAGGCTGGGGAGAATGACACACACTAGGTTAAACAAGGTGGAGGGACACTCCCAATTTACAAATATATGTCTATAGGAGCCCATAGAAATGATGTGAGTTTTACTCGAGAAGCCTGCATTAACAAAACATTCATCAAATAAAGAAGATACGTCTTAACAGAATAAACTAAATAGCAACAACTTGAGTCACAGATCCTGTTTGAATGTGAGTTTAATCAGCTCTCCTGGAGGTTAAATACCTGCACTGTTGTCTCCTGGACTGATACCTTACAGGTGGAAGTCTTTCTCACTCAGGGTGCTGGAATAGACTCCAGTAGAACTGTTATCCTGAGTTTAATCAGCTCTCCTGGAGGTTAAATACCTGTACTGTTATCTCATGGATTGATACCTTATACTAATATTCATGTTTATTTAAAATAATCATTCTGTTATATCATGGCAGCATAAATAAACACAGTTTGATACAATGAAAATAGTTTATGTTTATATGATGTGATTTTCTTTTGCTTTTTTGCTGGTGGCACACACGATGATCACGGTCGCACTCCTGTTTCCACTTCACAAGTTTTCACTTGTTGGAGCTTCAACAAACGAAAGAAGTACATTTGTTAACATTAGTTCTATATTGTGTCTCTGGTGATTAAAGAACAGTTGTGTTTAGTTAAGTTGGTGTTGAGAAATGGCAGTATGAGATGATGGTGATATGAAGCCATGCAGGCTTTGATTCAGTGACTCTTTCTGTGAAATGGATGTGTATCCAGCAGTGTGTATTGTCTATTTAAGGTGGAAATGCCAGGATGATGCTATATGTGCTCTTTTAATGGTGTGCAGTAGGACTACTGGGGACGCCTGGATCCAACAATGAGATGTTTGCCATCCATGGTGTCCAAAGAATCAACACACTATTTATTTTACCACTGCTGTGAACAGGAAAGGCTGAGAACCTTGACCTGGACTGAAGGTTCTGGTGACCACCATGGTGCTACTTTGTACAGGATGGAATATTCAGTTTGCCGTGTACCGTCTCCCCCCAACATGTGCAGAATAAGGGGCTGTATTCTCGCTATACTGAGTTTAATGCTATAACGTCAGATGTGTTGATGAAACTCAGTCCCGTCCCACATCCTAAAATAAAATAGTGAGTTTCACAATAATTATTAATTCAACTGAATTATTTCTCTGGAAGCTTCTCCTGAGAAGTTACTCTATATCTACAGTTATAGCTACTGTAAATCAGACACATGATGCTTTATAACAGAACAAGACTATTTACATACAACAGTTATGATTTATGATTGTCTTGTATCTCTGTTTCCCCCTCATGTGTAAGTAAATAAGAGTTTGTAATTTTGATGACAGTCAGTAATGCTGTCATCTTTTCTTATTTGTTTTATTTTATATTTATATTTTATCTATTAATGTGGGTCTGAATTTAACTGAGACTGAATTCTTTACTGAACACTCTGTTAGTCCTGATCCTAATCTGTTAGTCCTGATCCACACTGCACAGACTGATATGGGTTCTACACTGATCTGGAATAATAACTCCAGAGAAGACAGAGTCCTGATTCAAGAGGTTATATTCACATTTATGACATTTAGCAGCTCTTATCCAGACAACAGTCCTTAGTGTCCAGTCAGGGAGTGTATCACAGCTAGTACAGACAGGATAGAGTCCAAACTCCCCCTGAGCTCAGACACTGTCAGAATCAGGGCCAGTGCTGATACCCAGAGAGAAGAACAGAGTTAAGTACAGTGTAACACCTGCCAACACTTCGCCAGTGCTCAAACCTAGAAAGAAGATGAGTTAACTGCAGCAAGATCATTACTGTAACACAGTCAGAGTTTATAACCAGCTTCACTCACAGTCACTATAATAACATCAGAAAGTCATTAACAGCCTGTATGTCCACTTCTAACAGTTCTAATAAGCAGTGGTTTGTGCTGCTCTGTCCTCCTCCGATAGTCCACAGTCATCTCCTTTGTCTTGTCTACATTTAAGGAGAGATTGTTGACCTTTACTTCTTTCACTGGTGTCCGTGGTGCTGTAGTGGTGTTCCAGCTTCAGACTATTGTCTCTTGGCCTTTGATGGATCTACGCAGGTCATACCTGGCCTTTTTGTAGACATCATTGCCTGAGACAAATGCAGTGGAATGGGCATGTAGCATGGACCGAACCTCACCGTTTATCCAGGGTTTCTGATTCAGCTATATCTGGATACGTTTTGTGAGTGCTGTGTTTCCAACACAGGTGCTGATGTAACTTGTCACACCTGTGGCATGTTCCTCCAGATCCACAGTGCCATCCTCCTGCATCTTTGAACAGAGGGGACGTTTGTGAGCAGTAAGTGCTGGTCTGTTTCCTGTAGTTATTACCTTAGCATATAGCCCCGCTCTGTTTCCTCTGCCTTCGACACTCTCTCCTCAGGTTGCACTGGTCTCCTACCTGCGGTGGTGTTAGAGTCTGAGTATGAGAAGCAGTCCAGGCTGAAGAGGCTTAAAGTAAGTTTGTGCTGTACTTTTCTGATCTCCAGTAGTGCCTGTGTGCTGTATGTTATAATAGTAGATGTTTTATGGCCATAAGGAATTACTATTAATACTAAAATAAAAGTTTATCACACAAAATACTGAAACCGAGGAATGTTTTTAATATATGTTTGACATGCATTTGATGTACAAAATATACAGCTGATCAATACATGATCAATATACGCCCCAGTAATAAGACTATGGTTTATTAACTGTTAGCTGTAATTGATGTGCTGTGACATCTACTAAAATCCAGAGACTCAGTCCTTGTGTGTTTTACATACTCGACCAATAATCTGATTCTGATAAAGTCATATTGTAACAGCTGTGATTTGGAAAGTTAGCTTTGTTATTATTGTTGGTGTTGTACTTCATAGGGACAGACTTGCCCCATACCAGCTCAGTGAACAGGAGACTATCCCAGAGTGCAGACAT
The DNA here is from genome assembly GCA_034552555.1 of Semaprochilodus insignis. Lineage (NCBI taxonomy): Eukaryota > Metazoa > Chordata > Actinopteri > Characiformes > Prochilodontidae > Semaprochilodus > Semaprochilodus insignis. The sequence continues at coordinate 1,975 of JAVGWN010003428.1, read as the reverse complement.
CACCCACCTCTGCTCCACTGAACTAGTGGTACAAATATTGGCTCGATTATGCTGATTAAGGACCTGTTGTCCACTAGGGCCTTTAACTCCTTGCTGTCCAGCCAACAATAAACTGTCGAGGATGCCCAGTCACTCGACTTATCAGGCAGGAGAGGAAATTGTCTCCTTGGTTGTCATACACTCCTGTTTGACCGCTTGCTGCTGTGTTCTCAGGGCCTGGGTTCCCCAGCTGCTTACAGGAATGGCATGTTGGCTTGGAAACTGCCTTTTGAAGGCCTAACTGCCTTGTTGACCACTGCGGGTGGGCTATTTCTACAGCTAGCCTGTGTGCCTCATACTCTTCCCCAGTGCTGGAGGTATGGGCCATCTCCCGCTCACCCATTCTTGCTGCTTTCCTTTGCTATCTTTGCAGGAGCGTACTATTCCCCAGGTAGGGGGCATTGTTGTGTTTCTGCTGGATTCATCTCCCTCCACTGCTCTAGACCCCTCACCACATGTTCTGCTTTGGACCCTGCCAGATCCTTGCACCTCAGTGGGATTACCTGTTCATCACCATTTCTTTCCCCAGTATTAACACCATTGTGGTGTTAGGGGTACATAGAAGAAATGCAGACAACTTACAATTCTTGTTCATAATGTAGTTTTATTTAGAACTGATTTGGCAACCAGAGAACAAGGGGACATTTGTTCTTATTTCCAGAGAGAGAGAAAATAACCACCAACGTTATGAATCAGGATCCAACCTTGGACAATGGTAGCTAACACTCTGTAGTGTCCAGGTGTGGTAAATAATCAGGCAGAAGTGTGTCTGAACGGAGCTTTATTCTTCTCTCACACTAGCTAACACGGCATGGCTGTTCTCTCCTCACTCTTCCTCGAGTAATACACTTGCAGGCTCACTCTGTAGCGCAACAGTGACCTCTAGTGTCTAACATGCAGTATATAGAACACAACACACTCTCTAGCATAACACCTACCTGAACTGCTCCAGAGTCCACATAACCTGTAAACATTAACATGACACACTTGAAGATGCAACCGAAAACCTTCACATGCTGTTTTAGACCTAACTACAGCCCAGCTGAGCATGAGCATAGCACGATCAGAGCTATGAAAGTGTTCTATAAAACCATCAATAACTTATTTTACCCATCAAAACAAACAACAGAATAAATTAAACATACACCCCATTCACCTCATTCTAACTCCCCAGTAAAACTAGCACTAATGTAAATGTTGGGTTCACACTGTTGGGCATGGTTTGCTGGTGTGAAGCTGAATTTGACTAAGAGTGAATTCTTTACTGAGACTCTGTTAGTCCTGATCTTAATCCACACTGTAGAGACTGATAGGGATTATGTTTCAGTGGTGCCCCCAGAATGAGGGTTGCCACACAAGGCCACTAAAAATCATGGGGTGGCATATACCAAAACCAAAAGCCATAACTGGATTTCAGGAATTCTGTTGTGCTGTTGGAGTATATAAACTAGTTCAGAACAAATACTGTACTGGGAACAAGCCAACTGACGTTTAACATCACACAGAGGCATCCAAATATTTTCTACACAGATTTATGGTACTGTACTGTAAACAACACAACAAAACAATAAAGCCCTTATTATATTTCTATATGGATCAAGGAAGAGGTCTACTAAACTAGTTGGTGTTTCCAAGCCATTAGTTTCCTTCCTCTGAATTCCCATAAGAGGAGGAATCACCTATTCTGGATCCTCAGTGCTGCAGGCATGTGTGGAACACCACTCTTTCCTCACACTGTGTGGGACTGCCAGGGTTCAGGGCATGTATCCTCTGAATTATGATGCATATGAAAATCTTCTCTTCACCTCAGAAAGAAGCTCATTAACATTTGGAGTGAATGAACATGTCCATAATGACTCCTTAGCTGTGCTAACCTGTCTTTGAACTATTGGAGTGTAAATGTAATACCCTTCAAGTCTAGAGCTCAGTGTGACCT
>JAVGWN010003427.1:0-10323 GCA_034552555.1 Semaprochilodus insignis | reverse complement strand
CTATATATACCCCCTTTAGCATCATTACCTCCACTAAATGTTTTCTTTCCGCTCCAAATGTGATTTGTAAAATGTTGAGGAGGAATTTTGGATCGCTTCTCCTGCAGATGTGTTTCAGTTCATCAGTATTTCAGCTATGCCTTGCTTGCACAGTCCTATTCAGGTCCTACCACATCATTTCATTAGGGTTAAGGGCAGGACTCTGTCTTGGCCATTACAACACACCTATCTTCTTCTTCACCTGTTTGTTAGTTGATTTGCCTATGTGCTTTGTTTCATTGGCACATTCTCCTGTAAAATGGTGTGGTCCTGTTATAAAAACATTGTTCTCTGAATGATTTCAAGATATCCAGACCCTGAGGCAGAAAAGCAGCTCTAAACCATGATGTTCTCTTTAGTTCCGTGTTTTTTAATATTAGACACATGAGCAACACATGAGGTTTTGCTGTTTGCAGATGCTGTAGGTCTTCTGCTGTTAACCTTTCTCATTCTGTCTCACCTTTTTCAGGAACCCAATGTGCTCCTGCAATGATCTTAACTGAACTTCCACGCCTAGGGAGAGCAGCAACAGTCCTGAATTTTCTCCATTTGTAGACAGTTTGTCTAAGTGTGGATTGATGTACACACAGGTCTTCAGCAGTGCTTTTGTAGTATTTTTTCAACTCCATGGGTCTCCATAATGCATCTTTAGAGATCTTCTGAAAGTTGTTCATGGTTCACACTAACCGTTTTTAAGAAGAACAGGTCAGTAAACACGCTTTGTGTGCTGCCTTTATTTAAAAGGTGATGCGCCTGTGAACCCACACTTCCAATCTCATGTCCGTAATTAAAACAATTAGTCCTTGAAGAGGTCAGTACTACAACTACTACCACTTACTGTACTGTGCAGTATGTTACTCAATGTGCTCAATAAATCACGTGAGTACAGTTATTTGTGTGTTATGTTGGATATTAGTGTTTTTATATAAGTGTGTATGTATACAATTGTGTATAAGTTTACCATGTGGGGAACAGCTGCATCACCAGAACAGAACCTGAATTGTAGGCATTTACGACAGGACGAGTCCCTGGGAGAATATTGCCCTCAGGATTCTAGAGGTCATAGTTCAAACACCGTTAGAAGGAGAGCTGGTTTTACCAGATGGGGACACATCCTCTTTGCACATTAAGCGGGGGTGAAACGGGGTATATAAGCTGTGACAAGTTTCTTTCTTTGGACTGTCTTTGGACAAGAGCTGTGAGTGAACTGCGATCACCTTGAAATAAACTACTCCCAACACCTCCAGCCTTCGGTCTCCCGACTCTACCCTTCTGGGCAAGCAAGAAAAGAAACAACAGTTGAGTTAAATTGTCTATAAATGTACCTTAGATAATGATCAGACCACAGTTCATTAGTAGTCACTGTAGAAACCCTGGTAATTCCATACGGTTCACTTACTTTTTCTTGCACTTGTAGATTAATGATGTCTGGACACACAAATCCAACAGTTACAGTTTGAACGACAGTTACAGTTTGAACATAACCTCAGTGTCTTCTGGGTGGTAATCATCCTGTTTGTTTCATTTTGAGGCTATTTTGTCTTGTCAGGCTGTTGCCCTGATTTATTATTATTGTTATTATTATTTCAGATTTTATGCTTAATCAACTGAATTAATGCCTAATACTTTACCTGGGGCCTTATTAATACATTTTGAGAATATGTATTAAAACTTTAAAACTTTTAATTTTTAACAAATATTTAATTGTTCCAGGGCTTTATAAATTGCTTGCTGGTTGTTAAGAAAGTGTATTTATTATTTTCATGCAGATTATCCGGGCTGTGATCTCATTAAGGAGTCAGTTGAGTTTGTTCTAAAATCAGTAAACCCCTCTCTGAAAAAGCTGGACCTCAGTAACAATGATATGCAGGATTCAGGAGTGAAGCTGCTTTCTGTTAACCATAAAAGCTCATACTGCAAATTGGAGATACTCAGATGAATTTTAGTGCATTCATTCCTGATTGGGAAAGAACCTAAACTAAGAAGATATGAGAAATCCTGTGAACTGAGTAAACAGTTATATTTAATTAGTTTTACATTTTATATAACCCATTCTAAGCACTCCAGAATTATAAAATGCTCTGCTAAATCTGTTATTTGTTGTTTGTTCCACATGATATTCTATCCTCCCATTCAGATTATGTCTCTGTAAACCTCCCTGAATGAGCTGGACCTCAGTAACAATGACCTGAAGGATTCAGAAGTGGATGTGCTCTCTTCTGAACCGAAGAGGTCATAGTGTAAACTGCAGATACTCAGGTGAACTTTCTCCAAATGCATTCCTGAACACGAAAAATGCTAAGAAGGCACCACAATCTGTTAAGAAAATGCACCAAAGGTATTATTTAAGATTTGTTCATTTAAGGACTCTGTCATCATCATACCAATCATGAATATGTATAACATATATACAATATGTACAGTCAAGAGGACTAAGCAGCAAAAACAAATATGAATGTAAATATAAACAGGTTTGTAGAATGTGCATATTGTAACAATTTTAAGGGCTGCCCAATGCACTTTTGGCTGCCTCCGTCATTCATTGCACCATCAATGCTGATGGAGGCTGCATCCCCACAACTGGGGATTTGGGGATTGCTGCCAGGGAACCTAATCAGAATTTCTTCCTAATCATGTCTAAGGAGCTCAGAATTAGAATGAGATTTTTAAGGTGTAATTGTTATTGTGCTTTTGTTTTGTCCTGTTGGATATCAGTGTTGAAGTATATTTCACCAGACTTGGTTACTGGGTATTGCTACTTGGGCTACTTAATAAAAGAAATGTGTTTGCATGATCTCACAAATTCAGCCAGGGGTGTGTAAACTTTTCAGGAGAACTCAAAGTGCAATTTTCACAATGGCCTAATGAACAACTGAACCGGTGCAAAGTTAGCCACACAAAAAAAATGTAGCACATCCCCACTGTGAAGTATGGTGAATATTCTGTGATGTTGTGGGGCTGTTTTTCTTCCTGGAGAACCTGTTTGTATTCATGGTATGATGGACGTCATCAAGTACCAGTAGATAGGAAGATGTGCTTTTGTAGGTAAAACCATGAATAAAAGATAATGTGCTTTTTCATGTCATTTCTTTAAGATTTTACATGGAGACATTCTAAGTACACTTAATGAAGTGAATTAATGCCTAACACCTTATCTAGGGCCTTATTAACACATTTTGCAAATACATTTTAAAACTTTTAAACTTTTAATTTTTAACAAATGTTTTGTTTTTCAAGGACATAAAAATATAAATTGCTTGCTGATTAGTTCAGTTGCCCAAATAGTTTGACACCAGCATAAATGTCAAGTATCTGGAGTGAGTGCCACCTGCCAGTACCCACCCCGCAGTGCAGTGAAACAAGCCAGGTTCTGAAATACCAAGGCACATATATACAATATGTACAGCCAAGAAGATTAAGCAGCAGAAACAAATATAAATGTAAACATAAACAGGTTTGAAGAATGTGCATACTGTAACAAGTTAAAGGACTGCCCAATGCACTTTTGGCTGCCTCCGTCATTCATTGCACCATCAATGACGATTGAAGCCTGCATCCTCCGCAAGCTTTGGGGATTGCTGCCAGGGAACCTCAACTCAGTTGTTGTATTCCATGCACCAGTGCTTTTTTTTGGCTCATCTGTGAAGATTTGTCCATTACCCAAGGGATCAGAGCTGAAAAGCAAAACAAGCACAAAGGAATTTCCTCCATGTTTACAATATTGCTGTTTAGATGAAATGTGTTTCTACTGTGGAGTATTACCTCCTCTCAGAATTTTTTCCTAAACATGTCTAGGGGAGCTCAGAATCAGAGTGAGATTTTTACGGTATAATTGCTATTTTGCTTGTATTTTGTCCTGTTGGGTATCAGTGCTGATTTATATTTCACCGGCTTTGGTGCTTTCTGTGTTTGTACTGTATTGCCACTTGAGCTGTATCAAAATGCCAACTGTTCCACTTTTTCTTTCTGCAGGTGGTCTGATTGTATGGTTGCAGATGAAGGCTGTTCTTCTCTGGCTTCAGCTCTAAAATCAATCCCAACTGAGGGTACTGAATCTGACCTATAATCACCTGGGAGAGTTTGGAGTGTTATTTGATTTACTGAATGATCTACCCTGCAGCCTGGAGAACATACAATGAATTGCTTTCTCTATACACAGACAGTACATCCCTACCTCTACCCCATCCCACATCCTTCTGCAGCATCCGCTTCCCATCTGCACATGCTATAATTCTATTCCATCCCTACATCCTTTAACACTGTCCTATCCCCATCCTCCAGTGTTTAAACATTTTCCCATACCATTCCTATGTGTGTCAACTCTATCCCCACTACTCCTTCATGTGCTACAACAACATTCCCTCCAAATCCCCATAGGCTTCATCCATCCCAGTGTGTTTTATTGCTGCTCCAAACCTACGTGCTTCAACACCATCCCCATGTGTTTCAACAACATCCCAATATTCTTCAACCACTATATGCTTAAATATCAACCCCTCCTCATTCCCACATGCCTCTAAATCATCCCCTGCACATTTACAGGTACTTCACCACGTCCTCACCTCAGCCCCCGTATTGTAACACCATAAACCCCCTCGTTATCATATGCTTCACCATGTGCTCAACAGCATTCAACACATTGATTGCAGCAATGTTCGGTACACCTTTACAGTGGTGGTAAAGTGGCATTACTATGACTTTTTTGTCTTCTATGATGGTGGTTGCTGACTGGAGCTGCTTTCTGGGTTTGTCAAATCTTAAAAGTTAATTGTTACTGTTTATATGCTGATACAGCTTTCGTGTCATCTGGCATAAGTGGTTTGTCACCTAGACAGTAAAGTTGAAAATCAGTCTGTCTGAGAACTGTTGGAATAGTTTTAATAAATGTTTATGTAGATCTGTATTAGTTATGGCGAAGCGAGAATGCTACTGTTTGTTTGTACTGTTTGCACATTTCAATGAATCTTGACCTTTGTCCCCCAGCCCCACCCCACACCCATCTCTCTCACCTCACTCATGTCACCATCAATGGTTGAGTCGTTAACAGGTTAGAGAAGTTTCTCACTCTCTCTGTCTGCTCTGAATCAGTGCTCTGATCAATAAACAACTGTTCCTAAATATAACACACAAACTAAAAGTGAGTTTAAAAGGTAAAAAACAGACCTGTTAGCTCCCCTCTCCACCAGGCTGTTATAGAACAGTGTGGATGCTTTTTGAACTTCATTTAAGAATAGTGAACATTTTTGGTAGTAAAGAGAGACACATTTACAGTCAAGCTATTTACACAGAAACAGAAAATATACATAGTTATTGATGTAAAGGATTTAATCAATTACGAAATTAATTTATTGTTATTAACGAATAAAATAAATTGCATTCCCTTTAGATTGATGGTGTTCATTATTTCTTTGCCACTTCACAGAATCTGTTTATTTCACAGTGTTTGTTAGAAATAGTAGAAACAGGGATTTAATTTATAACATTAGATACAAATGATGTTTTGACCTAAATATAATTTACACACTAACAAAGTTAGAGAAAAGAATATAATATAATATAATATAATAATAGTATACATCATACATATTGTCTGTAGCAGTAACCATGAAAATATTCCAATATTGCCCTCATTACATGATTAACTAATAAGCACTGTTAGAATTACCTGATCAAACTCTTGAAATCTGTGATCATGTTATGTATGTATTATGTAGTTGTTAATATTGTAATTTATCGGATGTATTCCCATCATCCTTGTTCCCTTATTTAATGTCATGTGTGTAAATTCATAACTACTGCAGTGGATTAATGTGGATTAATGGGTAATCTGCTCCCTCCCAGTATTTATTGTTTACTGTTTTGTATATTGTAAATTGTCTTGTGTATCTATTGTATTTATTGTTCTATGTAGCACCTTGGTCCTGGAGGAACGTTGTTTCATTTCACTGTGTACTGTACACCACTGCATATGGTTGAAATGACAATAAAACTACTTGACTTGACTAATAGTGACTCAGTGTGAATCTGAATCTGAACTGATGAGGAGTTTAAACCTAAAGACACGTTTTGCTCCAGACATTTTAGGTGTAAGTGCTGGATTAAACAGAAATAGTCGTGTTTCTGAAAGCAGTAGAGAGTTAAAGTGTCCCGCTGTGCTGAACTGGGATAAAACTCTCCTGTTAGATCTTCTGTTTCTAACCGCTGTAGATCCTCTGATGGGGGTTAAACAGCCAATCGTAGTGCAGGAGGCGGGATTTCTTCGAGAAAAAAAATAACGCCCCCAGAGCCAACGTGGTCCTCCAAAGACAATAAAACAGAGAAGAAGAACAAGAGCTCTGCGTCATTAGAGGTACACAGGAGCTGATCTGCTGGAGGTAAAGAACTGTTTATCACTCTGTTTACTCTGTTTTTACTGAAACAGGAGAAGAAATGTTCTCTCTCTATAAGTAAGAAGTAAAATATGTGAAATGTGTGCGCTGATGGGGGGTTAAACAGCCAATCGTAGTGCAGGAGGCGGGATTTGTTTGCGTATGGGTGGGATTCCACAAATAACGCCCCCAGAACCACCGTGGTCCTCCAAAGACAATGAAACAGAGAAGAAGTAGTAGTAGTAGAAGAAGAGCTCTGTGGTATTAGACAGAGAGAGAGACCGGAGCTGACCTGCTGGAGGTAAGGAGCTTCATAAAAGTTTCAGAGAAGAGGAGAACAGTAGTAGAAGTGTACAGTTTGAGTAAGCGGGAGCATTTAGATTAAAGGGGGATTTGTTGTTCTTTTTGGATAATGGCCTGTTTTCTGTTCAGTTTGGGTAAAGTGGGGTTGCAATTCAGATTGGATAGGAGTCACTTTTGCCACTAGTATTGTGGATAATACTGGAGAGAAAGAATTATCTTGCCTTGCATGTTTCATATAACCATATGTTCTAATGTGGATCTGAAGCAGAGCATAAACAGAGTCAGATGGTTTGCATGGTGCAGAGCACATGTTGCTGAGAAATGTGTAGCTGTGCTGTCATTTATAAATATTTTCTTAAAGCACAGCTGTGATGTCTAGTCAGGTTCACATTTCAAAGAATGCACAGTAATGATCTGACAAAGTGACATCCCTAACAGTGGCTGATATATTAAGAGCCTTGGAGATAATCACATCCACAGTGTGCCCATGACGATGTGTGATTCTGGTCCAAAATAGTCCAATTTGACCTGAAGATTGGCATGATTGTCCCTGGGATTGTCAATATGTATGTTAAAAGCACACGCAATAACAAAATGATTCAAATCAGTGGAATTAAAAGAAATACTTTAATTAATGCAAAATAGCATTGTACTTTGGACACCAGTAGATGTTTGGTAGTAGTATTCTTGGTCTTCCTTTCAGAATTGGAGATAAAAATCAAATAATGTGAAATCACTAAATGAGAACTACATGCATTGTAAACAGAAATCAGATGGAGTGTAGTGCAGCTGTACCATCATCTTTGGCACAACTTTTCTATGGTTAAAGATCAGAAGACTTTTCAGCACTACATATATTTAGCCATGTTTTGTGTAAAACATTAAATTAAGCTTGTATTAAGGCTGTATTAAAGCCACTAATTAAACGAGACTTGTTTGTGAGAGATCTAAAAATTAAGAAATGCTAACTTAGTAGGAGGACAGGGTAGATTTCTCTTGTAGTTTTGGTGTCTCCTGCAGCTAAAACGAGAGAACATTGTCATATCTCTTATCCAATAAGTGCAGCTCTATCAGGACATTTTCACTGTTGGGGAGAATGTTTTGGCTCTAGGAGTCATTGGGTGTTAGTGCTGACATGTCTCCATCAGTGGGAGTGGATTGCACATGTAAAGAAAATGTTTGTATTCTGTTAGAGATCTGACATCTATATCACTGGTGTTCCAACATGAACAATGAACCACTTCAGCCAGTAATATAGGACGCTTTTCATTCAGTTTGGAAACTGTGATGTGTGTCCCATATCGAACTATGAGTTTCTTAGTTGTCAGTTGTCTTAGTTGTCTGACTGACACTTCTCAGACCTGCATTATGTTCACTGACTTCAGGAAACTTACTAGGCCTTGATATGGTTCAGATCTGCTCTTCAAATGGAGTAACTGGGACAAATTGTGCTTTGGGCATTATGGGTAATTTTGCCCACTTAGCCAGGTGTATTCACATTAGCAGCTCCGCCCACATGAACTGCTGGCCTGGTCTGGTAAGCAGCTGGCCACTCCTCTCTTAAGCCCCTTTTTATAAGGTTCTTCTTTAGTAGCCAACAGGAACTTTTGTAACTTATAACTAATCTTAGACTTCTTTTGATTTTTCAGCATAAAATTAAGTAAATTAAACATAAAAGCTAATGTCATTACAGTGGTGTCATCTGCAAAGTGAAACAATTTAAGAGTCACTGCATGCAGTAAATTCTTTTTTTCTTTCTTTCATTCTTTTTTTATTGTTGAGAAATAAGTTGTGGATTCAGCAGCAGGAGAAAAAAAACATTTCTTAAATGTCAAAAAATGCTGCTATTTCATGTTTTTAAAAGTTTGATCAACTGATGTGTTTTTCAGTATTTTGTGTATTTATCATAGACTGTTTTCTCTTTTTTTACTTCCAGAATGATCTCTTGATGCAAGTCCTCTCGTGCTCATAGTGTCCAATTTACAGCATAATCTAATTTTCATCCACAAACTCATCAAGTAACTTTTGCCCTCAACATGAACACACCTCGCGGACAAACACAAAAGACTGCAGTCAAAGAAAAAACTCATCGGTGCTCAGACTGTGGGAAGCGTTTTACTACACAGAGTAGTCTCCAAGTACACCAGCGCATCCACACAGGAGAGAAACCGTATCACTGCTCAGAGTGTGGGAAGAGTTTTACTACACAGAGTAGTCTCCAAGTACACCAGCGCATTCACACAGGAGAGAAACCGTATCACTGCTCAGAGTGTGGAAAGAGTTTTACTACACAGAGTCATCTCCACAGACACCAGCGTATTCACACAGGAGAGAAACCGTATCACTGCTCAGAGTGTGGAAAGAGTTTTTCTACACAGAGTCATCTCCAAGTACACCAGCGCCTTCACACAGGAGAGAAACCGTATCACTGCTCAGAGTGTGGGAAGAGTTTTACTATACACAGTCATCTCCAAGTACACCAGCGCCTTCACACAGGAGAGAAACCATATCACTGCTCAGAGTGTGGACAGAGTTTTACTCAACAGAGTCATCTCCAAACACACCAACGCATTCACACAGGAGAGAAACCGTATCACTGCTCAGAGTGTGGGAAGAGTTTTACTCAACAGAGTAGTCTCAAAGTACACCAGCGCATTCACACAGGAGAGAAACCGTATTACTGCTCAGAGTGTGGGAAGACTTTTACTCATCAGAGTAATCTCCAAAAACACCAGCACATTCACACGGGAGAGAAACCGTATCACTGCTCAGAGTGTGGGAAGACATTTACTCAGGAGAGTAGTCTCCAAACACACCAGCGCATACACACGGGAGAGAAACCGTATCACTGCTCAGCGTGTGGAAAGAGTTTTACTACACAGAGTTATCTCCAAAAACACCAGCGCATTCACACAGGCGAGAAATTTGTCACTGCTCAGAGTGTGGTATTTTTATAAACTTAAAATTTTCAAACTATGTATTTGGTCTTCGTTAAGATTACAAATAAATAATTGAAAAGCATTCACTATGTGCTTATTTTACATATGTATATTATTGTATTGATATTGAATTATAGGTAGAATGTAAGTATTTTCTGGCCAGTTTAATGAAGCCATTCACATGATGGGTAAAGGCTTGCTACTACCAGGTGTACTTGGTGTGTTGAAGCAGGAAAATCTGCATTCTGGCCCCTAAGTTACTAGCTTGTGCTTCCTCTGAACACGAAGCTCAACAGCATTTTTTCCAAGTTCCTCTAACGTAAGGTCATTGAACAGCTTTGCGCGCCTGCAAATTTCCTTTGTCAGCTTATGGACACCTACATTGAGAGGCATGACCGTCCTGCTCTGCCTGGACCAAACCGCAACCCAGGGTGTACTATATCTCCACCAAGAATGCCAGAACTACCCCAAAAAAAGGTCATAAGAAAATCCTGAAGAATGTATGTCCTGTGCCATAAACTCTGTTGGATTTTTTGAACATACACACAGAAGCTTATTAAGAACTTATTAAGAACACAACGCATCACCAGAAAGACATTTTCTAAAACAGTATCATAAGGTAACCTTAACCGGACATTTATAACACCCTGTGCAGTGTTTTGTGTTGGTTGTGT
>JAVGWN010003426.1:0-10325 GCA_034552555.1 Semaprochilodus insignis | reverse complement strand
GACACTGAGGTGTCCAGCAGCACTGCTGTGTCTGATCCACTCACACCAGCACAACACACACTAACACACCTCAACCACGTCAGTGTCACTGCAGTGCTGAGAATGATCCACCACCCACATAGTACCTGCTCCCATATAAATATAAATCCCCAGCACATGAACAAAGCCTGCGAGAACATTATGAGCCATTTGATGGCCTGTTCACGTTTATCTTGAGAAGCAACAGATAATTAAAAAACCTTGGCCGGGGCCTCGCCGGCGTCTCCAGAGCGACTCCGCTATAGGCTCCCTGCTAATTAGCGGCGCACTGGGCTATAATAAATGACAGTAATTAACTTTGGTGTGACACCGCGCCCCAATTGATCAACATCCTGGCACCTGGTGTGACATCTCCAGCTAGAGTTACAGTTATAACAGTCCTGCGGAGGCGGGAGGGGGGGTGCGGGGGTGAGGTGAGGGCGGGGGGAGGAAACTGATCCCTTTTTTCACTCTGTTTTCCAGGCACAGCGCCACGCTTTCACCCAAACCACTGTCAAGCTGAGTGTCCCCTCCTTTTGCCAATGACCTTGTCCCTCTGCGGTCCAATCCGAATCCCTCTGATGCGCACTAACTGCTCTTGGATCGGATGTAACCCAACCCCCCACCCCCACTCCGGTTCCCTAGGGACACCTGTGCTGTTTCTCAATGGTTCTACAAGCCTTGAGGGATGCGATCAGCCTTTCTCCACACAAACACACCACCGCACACCCACCCACCCACACCTCTGCCTCAACGCAAGATGAACGAGCGTTGTCACCGCTATCGTGCCGGGTAATGTCACGTGGGGAGAATGAGGGCATACTCTGCTGCAGAACTCCTGACAATGCACAAAGCATTCCTCAACTTCCGAGTAAACAGCCGAGCACTCAATCTCCAGCTCTCGGCGCGTCGTTTCATTAGCTCTAATGGAAATAAACCAACTTTCGCATCAGCCCAAAAAGCTCCGGGAGGCGGAACTCATTCCGGCTGCTGTTCTGGCAGCTTTTAATCGGTAGTTTAATGCTGTGATTAGGACGTTCGTTCTGGAAAGAGCTTCTACAACAGACTTTTTGAGGAGGCAGAAAGTCGTATGTCGAATCCCTTCCAGTGTAGATTCACTGTTCTGTAATTAAACGTACAACTTATTACTCAGTAAATTATTATGGCCCAATTAAGGCCATTCCCAAAACATACTGGCAAGCAGCATGTCAAAATACAGACTTCTCAGTGTCTCAAAACAATCACTACTCAAATCTTTTAGGAATTGAATTCATCAGTGTTTTAGGAATTTCAGTCATCATTTTGAGATACTAAGTTTTCCAAGAATTGAAGTCATTGTTTAAAGATACCAAGTCAATATTTCAAACATGTAATGAATTATTTTTAGATAAATTATTAAATCACTGATGTAAGTTTCTCATAATAATGACTTAAATTCTTGAAATACTGACAAAACTGACAAAACTTGGTATCTCAACAAAATGACTTGAATTTGGGACAAATTGACAGTGTGTTGAAGTAACTCAACACATTACCTTCAATTCCTAAAACACTTTGACTTAGCAAAATAATTACTTATATTCTCAAAACATTGATTTAGTATCTTACAAGTCCTGGGATATGTCAAAATAATGAGTTTGTAAATTTCAGATAGGAAAGTAAATAGTTAATTTTATACAAAAGTCATTATTTCAATATATAAATAATTATTTTCACATAGCAAATCAATATTTTGGGATACTAAGTCAGTTCAACAAAATGAAATACATTTTTGAAATACAATTTTGCCTATTTCAAATCTAGTCAATATATTTTATAGATCTAATATATATCATAGTTAACTGAGATTGTTGTATAGGTTAAATAATCATTACCAATGTCCATGTTTACTTATTTTAAATGCTGTATCTAGTGAAAGTGTCTTGTTCTATTGGTTTCTGATGTCTTGCCATAAACAAAATTATCTGCATCGTTTCATCCAAGAAGTCAAATTATTTACCAAAGCAAATAAAAAACACTTTTACTAGATACAAGTAACAATATATAGAAGCAGTTTAAATAATCTTCTAGTAGTCTTGCAACACTCCTCCTTACAACACTCCCCTCCTACTCAGATATATAGACTTTAAGATGTTTCATGTATTTATTAAAATTTTTGGAATATTAAAAATAAACCAAACAAAAAAAAAAAACATTACATGGAAAACAAGGCATGTCAACATACCAAGTCAAGATTTTAAAATTACAAAATAAAGTCAAAATAAAGTCAATTACAAAATATGATTTTTTAAAATATTTTTTAATTCTAAGTTTTCTTACCTAATTCTAAATTAATTCAATATTTTGACAGAGTTAGTCATTGTTATGGCATACTATGTGCTTTTTCATTGGAACGTTTGTAGAGTCACCGATAAATAAAATAAAAAGAAGAATAAATAAATAAAAAGAAGAATAGATCTTGGGAATGCTGGATGTTAAAGACTACTGGAGAGTGGTGCTGTGCAGTTCCAGTGAGGGCTGCAGTGTGATTGTATCCCTTTCAGAAGCTGTTATCCAGCCATATAATCACAGTTCCACCACTGAATGTTTTCTCGGATTATTTGTCCATTTTTACGTGTCAAAAAGTTTTTTAAGTTGTTGTTAGCATGGCTGTTAGCCGTCCACTGAAGTCGGTCAACCAAACAGAGGCTCCTTACTTGTCAGTCAATTAGAGGCTGTGTTCCTGACTTGTCAGTCAATTAGAGGCTGTATTCCTGACTTGCTTTACCAATCAGAGGCAGTGTCCCTGACTTGCTAGAACAATCAGAGGCTGTGTTCCTGACTTGTCAACCAATTAGAGGCTGTTTTCCTGACTTGTCGAGTAATCATAGGCTGTGTTCCTGACTTGTCAACCNATCATAGGCTGTGTTCCTGACTTGTCAACCAATCAGAGGCTGTGTTCCTGACTTGTCGACCAATCAGAGTCTGTGTTCCTGACTTGCTGACCAATCCGAGGCTGTGTTCCTGACTTGTCAACCAATCAGAGTCTGTGTTCCTGACTTGCTGACCAATCCGAGGCTGTGTTCCTGACTTGCTGAGTAATCATAGGCGGTGTTCCTGACTTGTCGACCAATCAGAGGCTGTGTTCCTGACTTGCTGACCAATCAGAGTCTGTGTTCCTGACTTGCTGACCAATCAGAGTCTGTGTTCCTGACTTGTCAACCAATCAGAGTCTGTGTTCCTGACTTGCTGATGGAACAATGCTAGCCTTTCAGCCAAAAGAACCTCTCTAGCATGCAGCAATCCTGAGTTAGTTGTTCTTGTATGTACAGTGTCCCTTGATACTGTATGAAACACCGAGAGCCCTGAGAGGATTAATATGGATTCCCTGAGCTCTTTCACGTTTAGTGTTGCTATATAACGATTGCTTCCAGTGTAATAGGCAGCACCACCAAGCTCAACTTCGTCGTCGTTGTTAAATCCAAAGTAGGCAAATTGGAATACAGCGATGAATTGGCCGCCATGTTAACAGCAGCTTGATTACACGCCAAAGTAATCACCTCCGTATTTGCCGGGTTGCCAGTGCCTCGGCCTCCGATATATTTGTTGTCCTTTAAGCCCCTTAAAGACCCACCTCTTACCTTTCCTTATAGGTGTAATTGACTGTTTTGCAGCGGTGGGCAGACTGCTGAGAGTGTGTGGGAAGAGGTCTCAGTCCAATGGATTCCCCTACATTGGCGTCTCTAATGAATCCTGAATGTTTTTGCCCTCTAATCCTCCGTATGTAAGGCATTGCATTACGCCGTGCTTCAGTTTAATGCATTTTAATAGCATTAATACCTACGGACGGCTTCGCTGAAAGCCCTGAGCACTCTTAAATCTTAACAAAGGTGCTTAGCCTCTGCTGAAAAGACTACCTCACCAAAACAGGGAGTGTACGTGGCGCTTGGCACAGCTGATTGTGGAGGAGCAAACGGGCGTTGATGTTTTTTTTAGGCCTTGGGCTTCATCCAGCCAGACCAGATCTCTGGAGGATTCTGGTTCCAACACAGCTCTATCTCTCAGGTAACCAAGATCTTATACATGTTGGTCAACAACTGACTCGGGCAGGTTAGGAGTGAATATATGGACTGTCTTGGGGGACGCTGCAGAGTGTTTAGTGAGACATCCAAATAATTCAAGTTTGGCTGTGCATGTGACGTAAGCAAGGACGGGACTTAACGCTGTACCTGACTGACTATATAAGGTTGTTCTGGTGCATGTGCTTTCCATTCTGACTCGTGCTGTTGTGTTGGTAGCATCCTTTGCAAGTGGAGTCTAGAAAAAAGTTACAACTGTCCAAGCAGTTGGAAGAGCTGGAGTTGGAGGGGTCGCATCGTAGGGATTGGGGAAGCGGGATGGTCTTATCAACGCACTGCATGCCATACCAGTCCTGCAAAAACTACCATATCACCTTGTTGGTGGCAGTGGATAGAAGAAGGCATACACCAGCGACATGAAGGATCTGGGAGACCTACAGAAACCACAGAGAAGGAGAACCAATGGTTTTCCGACATGTTCCGAGTGACCCAACAGCCACGATTCCAGACATTCAGCGAGCAGTGGTGTCTTCCATGACTCATCCTGTTAGTGCCAGCACCATTGGCAGACGGCTGCACTACGCAGGACTACATGCACATAGACCATTACGACGACTGTCCTTAACAACACGTCACCGTCACCAAAGACTGTAATGGTGTCGTGCCAGACTGTCATGGAGTGACTCAGAATGGCAGCGGGTCATCTTCAGTGACGAGTCCCGCTTTAGTCTTGGTGGAGATGACCAACGAATCCGTGTGTGGAGGCACCGTGGTCAGCACCAAGATGAACGGTTTGTTGTCACACGTCCAGAAGACCTGGTGTCTCTCCACCCCTACCGCACCATCTGCAGGAACTGTGTGAGGATATTCAAGCTGCATGGGATGGATTATCACAGTACACCAGTACACGGCGGCCCGACACCATACTGAGAGACACTACTTCTGTATGTGTAGCTCAATAAATATTGATCATATCAGTCTAAATGTATCATCATTTATTGATCCTGGTAACCTTTATCTTCCTTCCCAACAGCACTGCAATCCCACACCTCCTTCTGGGTGCAGCTATTCTTCTGATGATGAGTGTACTGACCATCAAAATAGCATTTTAAGGCTACTGTGTAAAGGGGCTGAATCTATTAGACTAGAGGGAGAGACTTCCTGGCTGCTTCTTCACCACATATGCCCCGTGCTTCCCACCGAAGTGACAGTAGAGGTTGCCCAGTAGAGGCGAGGGGTCAACCCGACCAGAAATTAGATGAGAAAACATCCAAACAAGGCGAGAGGAGCCGCCTCATGCATTATTCCCAAGCCTCTTACTCTCTAAACTTCACTCTTTGGGGGATTGTCTGACATCCCAGATGAATAATTAAGGACTGACCTTTCATTCTCATTAAAGGTTAGGCCTGCGTGTGAGTGTGTGTGTGTGTGTGTGTGTGGGTAGCGCTTCCTTCCTGAAAACAGCTGACTTGCTCACACACAACGCATGTTGACTTCCCGAATGGAGGACCACAGCTCACTTTCACAAAAAGCCGCATGATACGGCAGCACTGGTCAGCGGTTTCGCCTTGTAGAACCACAGCAGGTGCAGCTCTGAGAGTTGGAGCTGTTAAACTCCCTTTAACAATACTACATGTTGGCCTATCACGACTGCTGTACACACACACACACACACACACACACACACACACACACGCACACACCGAACTGACCACGTTTACATTTATTATTTATTATATAAACTCATATCTATTTTTTGTGCAGTAATTCAATGTTTTATTGGTTCTCCTGAGCACTTTACTACAACTCACCACCATCAGTTGACAATTTCTACTACACTGTGCAATAATGCCAATGCTTACTGGTCCAATGTTTATGGCATATAGTTTATATTATAATGTTTACACTGTTTACAATGTTCGCAATAATAAAACCATGCTTATATGTCGTATTATTAATGTACAACGTTCAATATTTTCTGTTACAGCGTTCAACATTTTTTGGGAAGAGTTCTTTGATCAGAATTTTGTTGGGATACATTCGAGTTCAGACATAATTCATTCAATAAGTCATTTTACATGCAGGTTCAGACAGATTCCTGTGGCTATGGTCAAGTACAGATAGAATTTTGTTGGGTTACAGTCAGGTTTAGACAATTTGTTAGGCTACAGTTGAGTTCAGACATAATTTGTTGGGCTACAGTCGGGTTCAGACATAATTTGTTGGGCTACAGTCGAGTTCATAAAGATATTTGTTGGGCTATATTTTGGTTTAGACTGAATTTTGTTGGGCTACATTGTGGTTTAAACAGAATTCGTTGGGTTACAGTCGAGTTCACACAGAATTTTGTTGGGCTACTGTTGCGTTTAGACAGAGTTTAGTTGGGCTACAGCCGATTTTGGGCAGAATTTAAACCACATTGTGGTTTAGACAGAATTTTGTTGGGCTACAGTCGGTTCAGACAGAACTTATGGGTCTCTAATCAAGTTTAGACAGAATTTTGTTGGGCTACAGTCACGTTTAGGCTGGAATTTGTTGGGTTACAGTCGGTTTAAGACATAATTCTGTAATTTTACATGCAGGTTCAGACAGAATTTTGTTAGACTGTGTTCAGACAGATTAATCAGGCTACACTCGCAATGCTTGCTGCTATATATTTGGGTTAGATTTGGGCAGAGAATGTTCTTAGACTATATTCGGATTTGGATAATAACAATTGAAGACTGATTAAAGCTCTATCCCAGATCTAGGGCAGCCTTGCTTAGCATGTTTCTCTGCTTTGTCAAAAGGAGGAAAAACACCTAATTAGGGCTGGAATTGAGAAGCACTATGTAGCCAATAACCATTTGCTATGAAGTTTTCAGCTGTAAGTTGTTCGGCTAAACTTGCTGAGTGTTCAGGTCCCTGCTGGGTTGGGAGAAGGCTAGCTGTGGAGGCCAGAGGGGGTGGAGTGCAGTAATTTCTGGCCGGAGAGAAGACGGTGTTCCAGGCAGAGCATATTTATAGCCAGCAGAGAAATAATTCATTGTGATCAGAGTGCAGATCCTACTCGTCCTAGTCACTGAGAAGCATAGGCTGAATATTTCTCCCCCTCTCTCTCCTTCTCTTTTGTACCTCTCTGTTTCTTTCCAGCAAAATCTCTCTTTCTCTCTCTACACAAAGCCTGCCAGGGGAAAGAAGGTTGTTTCTTTGAAGTTGGTGTGTATGTGTGTGTGCTCTACTCTTCTTGTGCTGTCAGGTGGATCTCTGTAAAGTGGAGACCTTGGAGATGTCTGCAGCATTCTGCCACCTCCAAAGCGCATGTTCCCAACATCCCCCAACGCTGCACTCAAAAAAACTCCAACAAATCAAAGCACGCTCAAAAACACCCACCTCGAAGACTCCTACAATTCAAAACCCTCACCAATGACCATTCAAGACAGAATTCCCAGCACAACCCAACAGAGATCTCAAAAAGTGTCGACATCTTCCAACACATGTCCAATACCTCCTTTTTCCCCCAGTATACTTCAACAGCTGTTTCAGAAGGTCCTCATTTCCCAACAAATATCTGCATATTCCAGCACATCCACCTGAAAACTAAACCTATATTTCTTTACTTCACTCAACACCCATCTCAAACAAGCCATACATTTCCCAAAACACACCAACCAATATCTCAAAAAACAAAAATCAGCGATTCAAGCATACTCCAACCAACAACTCAAAAAGTCCTACATTTCCCAGCACATTCCAACCAACAACTAAAAAAGCACTACATTTCTCAACGTACACAAAACATCTTAAAACGCCCTATTCCTGAACTTCACCCAACTTTCTCAATTTACTTCAAAAAGCAGTTCAAAAAGGCCAACAGTTCCCAACTTATCCCAAACATCATTTTAAAAAGGCCTACTTTTCCCAACTTACTCCAACCAACATCGCAAAGAAACCCATACATTTTCTAACATACCCCAACCAACACTGAAAAGACATGCCTACATACATTCTCAACATACATCATCTAACAACCAAAAAAGATCCATGCATCTCAACACCACCAAATACCAATCTAAAGAAGGCCTTTATTTCCCAACACACCTCTCAAACAAAATTCATTTCCAGTCTCCAAACACAACCCAAGAGTTTTTTTTTTTTTAAACAAAAATGCCCTACATTTCCCAGCATGCTCCTACCAAGATCTACGAAAGCCCTACATTTCCTTAGAAACCCAAAACAACATCTCAAAAGCACAACCTTTCCCAATATACCCAAAACATCTCAAAAGCCCTACAGTTCTCATATTAACCCAACCAACATCTCAAAATGCCCTCCGTTTCCCAATATACCCAAACCAACATCTCAAAACGTCCTACAGTTCTCATCTTAACCCAACCAACAGCTCAAAACGTCCTACAGTTCTCATCTTAACCCAACAAACACTTCAAAAAGCCCTATAGTTTTCCATATACCCAAACCAATAACTCAAAAAGCTCTCTCTCAACTTACCCCAACCAACATATCAAGTCCTAACAAGTCCCACCTCATTCCAAACAACATCTTAAAAAGACCTATATCTTACAAAATATGTCAACCAACATCTCAAAAAAGGCCTGTATTTCCCAAACACACCTCCCAAACTAAATTCATTTCCAATCCCCAAACACAACCCAGTATTTTTTTTTAATGAAAACGGTCTACATTTCCCAGCACCAAATAAACCACCTACCAAAGAACACATGTGACTCTCAATATACCTCAATCTCCTCACTCTGGATCACTGATTAGCATTTGTCTAGGAGATCTTTGTTTGGAACAGAACTTTTTGTCTTGAATAAAACCTTCACATCCATAAACTCGTAGACAGCTAACTGCTCACCCGTACACAGCGAGTCCACCTCTGTTCTTAAATAAGCCTTCTATTGCGAGAGACTAAATTGTGCCAGCAGAGGTGAAAACTTTTTATCCGCCTCACTGAGCGTCACTGAAACAGCAGTCAAACCAGGGATGAATGAGAATGCATTTGCATAGCAACAATCAGCAATTATCCCGCACAAAACGCTCTAATTTTAAAACGGTGCAGAATGAATGTGGGATAAAAATGACGTTTGTTCTTAGATGTTTCTCCCACAAAAGGCTTTCCTTGACCACTCCGACTGACTGAAGCGCTCATTCTGTTTGTACCAAAAGGTTGCAGCTTCACGTGAACTTATTATTACAGACATTCTTCTCCTTTCGCTTATGATAAAGTATGGCAGCAGGAAGAGAATAATGGCTCTGATTATTTAAATATTATTTGAATAACCTGATGGATTTAAATGATTCCATCTGATAAAGCATGCTGTAAGAGCAGCTATAGCTCTCTCTCACACCCACACCCACACACCAAACATGCCAGTGGAACAGACAGGCTGACTTGCAGCACTACATGTAGCCTCGGTCGTTGTAAATTGTCTTGTTTACATGCCTACGTAAGACATAACAGGACATAACTGTCACAACTTAATTATCTCGTTCTCGCACCTTACCAAGTCATGAAGACTAATTATCTAACACCACCCAGCACTAACTCCAACTCTGATTATCTGATTCCGACTATGTCCGACTAAGTTATGGCCATGACTTAATTATTTTATTACCACTACTTACTAAAATATGGCCACTACTTAATTATCTCATTCTCACTCCTTACCAAGTCATGGCCGTGAATGAATTATCTTTAATCCTCTCCTTTCCAAGTCATGGCTATGGTTCGTTATCTCATTCTCGTGCCTTATTAAGTTAAGGCCATAATTCAATAATTATCTCATTCTCGCACCTTACTAAGTCATGAAGACTAATTGTCTAGCTCCAGCTCACACCTCCCAGCACTAACTCCAACTCTGATTATCTGATTCCGACTATGTACTAAGTTATGGCCATGACTTAATTATTTTATTACCACTACTTACTAAGATATGGCCACTACTTAATTATCTCATTCTCACTCCTTACCAAGGCCGTGAATGAATTATCTTGTCTCCTCTCCTTTCCAAGTCATGGCCATGGTTCATTATCTCATTCTCGTGCCTTATTAAGTTAAGGCCATAATTCAATAATTCTCTCATTCCTGCATCTTACTAAGTCATGAACACTAATTATCTAGTTCCAACTCTGATTATCTGATAATATAATAATATAAATATATACTAAGTCATGGCCATGATTTATTATTTCATTCCCACTACTTACCAACACTTGGCCATAACTTAAAAAAAAAAAAAATTATAT
>JAVGWN010003425.1:0-10325 GCA_034552555.1 Semaprochilodus insignis | reverse complement strand
AGATGGGACAGACCCTCCACTGCAGATTTGAAGAAGGCACAGCATCGCCTGTATATCCTGTGACAGCTCAAGACATCTGGGCTGTCCAATAGAACTCTTCCATCTGTGTCTATGCATCTTCATCAGCTGTCTGCTCTCCACCCTTAAAGATCTCAATTCATCTAGGATGAGGAAGAAGGCAGGGAAAATCATGGCTTCTCCCTCACATTCCGGTCACTCTCTCTTCTTGGTGGTGTTGTTTCTTTTCTTGCTTGCACAGAAAGGCAGAGTCAGGAGACTGGAGGCTGGGGATGTTGGAGTAGTTTATTTCATGGCGATCGCAGTTCACTCACAGCTACTGTCCAAAGACAGTCTCATCCAGTCCAACTCAGTCCAGTCCAGTCCAGTCCAGTCCAGTCCAGTCCAAAGACAGAACTTCGTCACACAGGTTTTATACACCCCCTCAAGATACAAAGAGGATGTGTCAGCTGTCCTTATCTAGTGTTAACAGTTGGTCAGCTGTCCTTCACGTGGCGTTTTGACCTATGTCCTGTACAACCCTGATAACAATATTCTCTTAGGGACTCCTGTTGTACATGCATATAATTCCATTCTGATAATGCAGAAAACACTCTTGTATACAAACCACTGATATCCAACAGTGGAGATGAAGAGTGATAGACCTCCAGGACCAGAAATGAGCACCCCTGTAATGTTGGATATATCCTAGTATAAGTACAGCTGACTGATTTATGGGGTACATGTCTCATGATAGCCGGTGGGAACCCTACCGGACTTGGAAGAACCCCTACAAGACTTAAAAGGGCTTATTCTTTATTTGACTTAATTCTTGGGATGATTATGGGTAACACTTTACTAACTAACATGACGTAATGCATTAGTTAACATGAAATAACAATGGGTAAGTAATGTTAAGTAAACCGTTTAATGTTAAGTAGACCGTTTAAGCTTACTTAACATGTAAACATGCAGTTAATCATTGTAACCACTGTTAATGTATTACTTCATGTTAGTTAGTCAACACTTAATGTAAAGTGTTACTCTATTCTCTCTATGTTCTGTCAATGCTAAGTCCATTTTGAAAATAGTTCAGTGCAATTAGGGTTTGTGTTTTGCTGGTAAACATAAAAAACCCATCTTTGTGCCTGAGATAAACAGTTTTAAACACACAGCACTGTACAGAACATGCAACATTAATTGTGGTGTGTGTAGATAACCCTGTAGCAAACAGGCATTGCACATTCTTAGGTCTCCTAAGAAGAAGGATTAAAAATCTTACAGCAGTGGAAAAAAAACACGGCTATACGCAAGTGACCTAAACCCTGCTCCTGATGGAAAAGGCTGGGGAAGGTAATTAGCTGGGACCGAGATACCTGAGCCAATCCTAAGAGCCCGGCTAGAAATATGATTTGTGTAGAGGATTGACAAGGTCACAGTCACTAATTTCTGCAGCTTTTGACACAATCCTTGGCAACGTCCTTCTGTTCTTGCTGATTGTGACCCTATATCGTCCCCTAATGGAACTGCAATGTGAGTTACAGCAGTATGAGGCAAAATGCACATATGAATCTAATTTGACCTGATTTTAGAATTCAGAGCCGTTTGCCAATTACGCTTGCAGACAGAGGAATTAGTCTACCGCATTTAACCCATCCGTGAAGTGAAACACCCACATACAAACACACTTGGGGGCAGTGAGCACACTTGCACGGAGCGGTGGACAGCCCTATCCACACAACCCAAGGAGCAGTTTGGGGTGGTGCCTTGTTTAAGCCGTTACTGTCGATTCAGGGAATCGAACCGGCAACCCTCTGGTCACAAGACTGGTTCCCTAATGTCCAGCCCATGACTGTCCCACGATCTCTTTTATGAGTGCAAGACACACAAATCAAATTCCAGTGCATGGCTGATTTGTATTTATATCAATGTTAGTGTGTCTGCTGTTTTGTAAATGCCAGCTACCTACATAAATCAATTTACATATCATTTTCTTGGATGCCCAGAACACAGCGCTCTGTTCAAACAGAATCTGATGGAACTTCATATCACCTTTTATGGGAAGCAGTGGCAGTACTCAATGAGCGCTTGGTCCCAGAGGACCGTAGCCATTTCTGTGTATGTCTCCTTTCCAGTTATACCCTCACGGATGCTGTTGATGGTTTGTAGTTGACAGAATCTCTGTGGGTTTCTCAGGCCTTGCTGGCGTATGTCTTTTTTGACCCCCGTGGCCTCCATTCCCCAGACCAATCATCCGCAAGATTATCATGGGCCTCTTTTACCTACAAGATCTTCACTTCAGCGACAGCGGCATATTGTATATATGCACCATGAAACTCGGGGCCTATTTTACTGCGACCGACATGCCGGGCTTCTGAAAAGGATCACTACTTTAAATCTACGCGCAGCATCGCTTTATATTTATGTGGCGCAGAGCTGTTGTCTCTTCTGCTTTGACTCCCTTGCTCTGCGTATATGTGTGCGTGTACGGGGAAGAGACTAGAGTGAGAGGGAAGGCATCTAATATAAATGTAAATTGCTTCTGAAATGAAGAAATATAATTTTGCTTTTCAGCTGGGTGGAGAGAACAATGTGTCAAAAGTCTCCTTTCCAGGTGGCTCGTACTCCGGCACGCTCCCTCGCTGCAACATATCGCCGGTTTTGTGTTATTTAAAAACGGAACAGCCATCAATTTAGTTTTTTGTGCTTTCATTGATTCAGCACCCTGGTGTACCAAAGGACTGCTGGAATGTTTTATAAACTGTTATAAGGCTCCTTTGGGGCGCTGAGTTCATGATCATTTTTATACCTGTACTTTCTGTCTAAGCCACAGTTTTCAGGTTCAAAGTTATCGTGCTACGGTGCCTTTCCATTTATCTCCAAGAAAAGCATTACAGCAGCAATGTGGTGCTTATATGCAAGGACTATTCATTGCAGTCAAAATGCCTCAGTAACCACTGAGTAACTGCTGGCATCAATCAGTGAAAAATGGCTCCAAAGGCGGCTGTGATTGAGCTGTGTTATGGCACTCCAGTAGCCAGGAGTGTTGGTAGCACTTTCTTTTATAGTTCCTGAAAGTCTGAGTAAAGCAGTAATAAATATATGCTCTGGGTTTGACACATCACCGAACAATGTGTTATTAACCAACCGGACAAATTTGAATAATTCAAAATTGCAAAGTATACACTCATCATCAAAGGAATAGCTGCACCCAGAAGGAAGTGTGGGATTGCAGTGCTATTGGGACAGAAGATAAAGGTTACCAGGAACAATAAATGATGATCAATTTAGACTGATATGGGCAATATTTATTGAGCTACACGTACAGAAGCAGTGTCTCTCAGTATGGCGTCAGGTGGCCATGCTTGCTAACGCAACATGCCAGACGTCTCGGCATGGAGTTGTAGAGGTTCCTAATGGTGTCCTGTGATAATCCATCCCATGCAGCTTGAATATTCTCACACAGCTCCTGCAGATTGTGTGGTAGGGGTGGAGGAGGAGTGACGCCACTATAGTATATATGCACTATAGTGCATATTAAGTGACTGTACTTATCTTTAAATAAAAATAATCTTAGCTGTAAACGAATAAATAAAAATATCTGTAATTTAGGTTCTAAAATAATGGAATTATAATAAAACAAACGTCTTCGGTCCGTTTTTCCTTCACCGCAAACAGCCATTATGTCTAAAACGAAAGTCAGCTCACTGGTTTGAAGCAGTGTTCGATGTCTGACTAAATGACGAGCAGAATTAGCTTTAATTTGTTCAGATTCTCTTCTTCAAAAGCTCCTCCAGACTTTTTCTGAGACATCGTTCCACCCGTGTTTCTCAGCTTCACAGCTTTAGCTCCCTTCAACGGTGAACCGCCAGCGCACGTTGTCACGTGTATTTAATTTTTTAGCAAGCATGCGTCATAGTCCAGTTAGAACTTAAATATATATTTATTATTCCCCTTTTAATAATTATTAAAATGTCTTTTTTAAATTCTTAAAGTTATTGTGCATTTTGTAAGCTTTTGTCTGTTTTATGAAAGAAAAAAAAAACTTGTCACTGTTGTCAGTCGACTTGAAGGATCTCTGACTGACGATTCGACTCGTCGACTTCTAGAGGGCAGCCCTAGTATTAGTCAAAGTCAAAGTGAGGTTTATTGTCAATCAGACTATACAACAAGTACTGCACAGCTGAACAAGACTTCTCCAGACTCCGATGTGCAAGTATAACATAAAGACAAGTACATACACATAGACAGCAGGTAGACATACCAGACAGCAAAGACAGACTGTCATGCCTGCTGGTTCTCCTCTCACCTCCGATCTCCTGGACTCCATTTCCCATAATCCACCTGAAGTCACGTGTTCATCCTCACCCAATCACACCCCGTTGCCTCGCTCTCTCCCGAATTTTGATTGACCACCTGATGTTAATTTAGTCTGTTTGTTTAAATACTTCTCTCTCGCACTGGCTCATTGCGAAGTATTGCCGCTCTGTTGCGTACTGAGCGTTCTCTCTGTGTTTGATATTGTTACTCTGGCTTTTGACTCCATTTTGATTCTCTGGTTTTCTCTTCTGGTTTATCCCCTTTGATACCTCTGCCTGGTCTGATTGTCTCCTTGGTTTGACTCCTGCCTGTTTATTGACTCTGACTCAGTTTAGCCCTTGATTGTATTCCCTTGTTCTTGGTGTTGCTGTGTTTCAGTGCAACCTGTTTAATAAACTGTGCCTTGCTTTTAGTTCAGCGCGCGTCACATTCTGTTTGTCCATCGTCACACAGACATATAATAAATATGGAAACACTGAACGTTTGAACGGTTGAAACATTGAACTATATCCTATTAACACTGGACCAATAAGCATTGAAATTATTGCACAGCCTAGTAGAAACTGTAACTGTAACTGAGTTTTAGTGAGTTGTGGTAAAGTGCTCACAAGAACCATTTAAATACTGAATTATTGCACTACAAAAAATAGCTGCATTAGAAGAAATAAAACTTTATAATGAATAAAAATGTATTCTACTACCTCATGTCCAGAAATGAGTGCTGTGTCGGTGCTGCACTGTCTTGTCTGTTTACTGTGTCTAATGTCTGTTTAATTTATTGTATTTATTGTATTGTTTCTAGTTTTAATTTTTGTTTGCACACGTATGTCTACACGTTTGCACTTTGTACTGTTTTGTTCCATGTTGCACCTTGTTTCTGGAGGAACGTGATTTCACTCCACTGTGTACTTTTACATGGATGGAATGACAATAAAAGCCTCTTGACTTGAATACATGTAAATGTGGTCAGTTTGGTGAGTGTACAGCAGTCCTGGTAGGTTAGCATGTAGTATTATTAGTTATTAAGGGCGTTATTATTATTATAACCTTCAGTGTCTTGGTAATTACTTTGGGGGGAAACAAAGGTAAGTGCCATTCAGTCCAACTAAATTACACCAAAATGCCAATCCTAGATCCTAGATAGTAACAGAGTAGGTGTGTGGTATCTTTAAAGTGCTGTGTAATTATTTGGGGTCAAATAATGGTAAGCATCCAAGCTAAATGCCACACAGGTTCTAGATGGTAAGCCAATAAAGCATACTGTATAATCAATATGGATTTTTAATAGGGGGCGGCAGAGTGGCATAGTGGGTAGCACTGTCGCCTTATGGCAAGATAGTGATAGGCTCCAGGAACCAACCCCCGCCCCCCACCCCATCCAGAAGGATAAGGTGTGCGTTAATGTGGGTGTGTTAATGTGTCTATGTGTTCTTGTAGTGTTACCACAAAAAGTCCTCATAAGTATTAGACAGCATGAAACTGTTGGTGAAGTGAACACATTTTGCTGGTCCTCACTATATCACATGTCACTTTCACCATAAATCCATGCTCACCATTTTGTTGGAAAATTTAATTAGATTAAATTAGTCTTTGGAATACTGAGGTTAAGGTTAGGGTTAGGTTTAAAGGCTAGGTGTGGTATTATTTCGGTATGGTAATACATTAAGATCAATAGAACTCTATGGATGACCTCACAAGTATAGTAAAACAAACGCGTGTGTGTGTGTATTTGGAATAACAAGGTGCTAGATAAGAACACACTCATAGTGAACTAAGTGCTGCCTTCTGCCTCAGAGGAGTCGTCTTCTTCCAAAGGATAGATGTGACACTAAATCTCAAATCTGTGGTGGGTGTGTCGGGTTTGGTGGTCCCTCAAAGTGCCAGTCTTGTACTTCAGCGGTCTCTCAGTAGAAGAAGAGTTAAAGCCATTAGAACCAGTATGATTAGGGCATCTATTTTTTAAGCCGTTGGGAGAGGATCTCATTTTTCTGGCGTACTCTAACAGGAAGCCTCTAACGCATGAGCTATTTTAAAGGAGGATGTCAGGCCCAGGCGAAGAAGCCATGCTAAAAGGGACTATAACTACGGTGAAAGGAGAAATCACACCATTTCATTGCATCCTTGAAGCTTTACACCTTTTTTTCCTCCCACAATCGACCAGCTACACCTGTTTTCTTTCATCAGATTGATCAAAAAATTGAACCTAGCAAATGAAAGCTTTTTCTTATCCTTTCTTTCTTTCCCTCTCCTTCAATGTCAGGCTTGCCGTACTGAGGCAGCGAGGATCAAATAATATCAACATTAAGTAAACTCATAAATCTGTAGAGACTGTACAATCATCACCGAACAAATAGCTGCACCCAGAAGGAATCAACCGACAGGAATGAAACTTGGTGGGTAGGCTTGACATTGTAAGACATGCAAATGATTCAAGTTTTACGCTCGGTCAGGCATGTGATGTAAGCAAGGACGGGCCTTATCGCTGTTCCTGACTGACTATATAAGGTTGTTCTGTTGTGCTTGCTTTCCATTCTGACTCGTGCTGTTGTGTTGGTAGCATCATTTACAAGCGAAGTATGCCTCAGAGAAGAGTTCAAAAGCAATTCAATCAGTTGGAAGAGCTTGAGAGGGGTGGCACCGTAGGGGCCTTCCATCTGGGAAACCTACAGGAACCACGGAGAGACAGAACCAACGAGTTGTCAGACATGCGTGGAGTGAACCAACAGCCACGACTGAAGACATTCAGTAAGCAGTGATGCCCTCCATGAATCATCCTGTAAGTACCAGCACCATTGGCAGACGGCTACACGACACAGGACTACATGCACGCAGACCGTTACAACGACTGCCCTTAACACCATGTCAACGACACACAATGATGTCGTGCCAGACTGTCATGTAGCGACTCAGAATGGCAGCAGGTCATCTTCTGTTCCCGCTTTTGTCTTGGTGGAGACGACCAATGAATCCGTGTGTGGAGGCACCATGGTCAGTGCCAATATGAACGGTTTGTTGTCACGCGTCACATGTCCAGAAGGCCTGGTGTCACTCCACCTCCACCCCTACCGCACCATCTGCAGGAACTGTGTGAGCATATTCAACCTGCATGGGATGGATTATCACAGGACTCCATCAGGAACCTCTACAACTCTGGCACGTTGTGCTAGCAAACATGGCGGCCTGACACCATACTGAGAGACACTACTTCTGTATGTGTAGCTCAATAAATATTGATCATATCAGTCCAAACTGATCATCATTTATTGTTCCTGGTAACCT
This sequence comes from Semaprochilodus insignis, assembly GCA_034552555.1. Lineage (NCBI taxonomy): Eukaryota > Metazoa > Chordata > Actinopteri > Characiformes > Prochilodontidae > Semaprochilodus > Semaprochilodus insignis. The sequence continues at coordinate 2,729 of JAVGWN010003425.1, read as the reverse complement.
TTATCTTCCTTCCCAATAGCACTGCAGTCCCACACCTCCTTCTGGGTGCAGTTATTCTTTTGATGATGGGTGTAAATGACCAAGTTTTCCAATGAAAAGAGGGCTGTGGAATAAACCAGAGCATCCTCGTTTGAGGCGCCTTTTTCCGAACCTGTGTTTTAAGGAAAGAGCTCCTCCTTCAAAGGCTAACAGTGTGGCGTCTCCATTTCAATCAGAACAACAGAAAAACAAGCAAGCAAGGGAGCGAGCACGGAAATAAATAATTTATCTGGAATTTCGTCTGATAGCATCTGTAATTATCATCAAAGGAGACCACTGCGGTGCGACTCCTTTCTGTGGGCCCCCGCGCTCAGGAATGTTGTTCGTAATTATGCATGTGCGAGACTGTCACCCACTCAAACTGCGACAATTAATTGTATCCATGACAGCCATTTAAAATACTGCGAACGGATAACAACACGGATCACATCCCTGTACCAGCGTTTCAAGTGATTTGTCAGTGTTGTATTCTCTCAGTCTGATTGTCAGCGTCGAATGTTGGGAGGCTCCAGGGGGAACGACTGCTTCTTTGAGGCCTGGCAAAACCTTCTCTGCCCCTCTTCCAGAGTTTCCCCCGCCCGATTTCTATCTGTGGCGCTCCAATTTGCCGTCTGAGTGCCGGTCTGGATGTTTCACGCGGTTGCATCAAGGAGGCATGACTGAGTGGGTAATGCAACACGCTCTGTACTTTAAGGCAGTTCGCATGATGATGATGTGTGAAAGTAAATTACCACGATGTCTTGAATAATGGATTACATTAATAGAAGCTCTGGGGCTGCATCTCACCTTGATTCCCATCCCAAAAAGATACACCCATGACTCCTGTGAGAGTCAATACCATTCCGATTGAGCAAGTTCATATTTTTAGAGTTAGCGTTTACGTTTATCTTACGTCAAAACCAGAGCCTTGTGGTGCCGTACCACATGGGATCCTCAGCGGGGCCAATTACAATGGCAAAGAGGAGGAATCCCTCACTTCCACCTCAGAGGCCATGTTTGTGCAATGTAACTCTGTATCAAGCACAGGTACTGCAGCAGTTAGCAGCAAAAGAGACCTGATATTCAGCATGTGCTTTCTAGGAACTACACTGATACCTCTTTTGCAGCAAAGTGCCAATGCACATGCCACAGCTGGTTCCCAGGATGTATTGAACCAGTTAAGAACGGGCCCCTTTTCTACTGGTTTGAGAGCCAAACGATTACGTATCTGGATGGGACATGTTCTGACTTCAGCAGACCACTAATGGGTCATTTTGCTGCTGCTTTCTTTGTTTTCACTCATCCTCATTTTTTTTTGGAAAATGGCAGCGACCGCAGCCCTTTTGCCACTTGCGTGACCAGGTTCCACGGTTCCAGACCAGCGAGCCCATGGGGCTGGAACAGCACCGATTTTGCCAGCTGCAAACCATTTTTTTGCAGTGGAAAAGTGCAGAATGGTTCGAGATTATGGCACCAGCACCATGTCAGTGGAAAAGACCTACACTATATAGGCAAAAGTATTCACTCACCCATCCAAATCATTGAATTCAGGCGTTCCAATCACTTCCATGGCCACAGGTGTATAAAACCAAGCACCTAGGCATGCACCTGCTTCTACACACATTAGTGAAAGAGTGGGTCGCTCTCAGGAGCTCAGTGAATTCCAGCGTGGTACCGTGTGATAAGATGCGACCTGTGCAACAAGTCCAGTCGTGAAATTTCCTCCCTACTAGATATTCCACAGTCAACTGTCAGTGAGATTATAACAAAGTGGAAGCGATTGGGAACAACAGCAACTCAGCCATGAAGTGGTAGGCCACGTACAATGACAGAGCGGGGTCAGCGGATGTTGAGGAGCATAGTACACAGAAGTCGCCAACTTTTTGCAGAGTCAATCACTACAGACCTTCAAACTTCACGTGGCCTTCAGATCAGCTCAAGAACAGTGTGTAGAGAGCTTCATGGAATGGGTTTCCATGGCTGAGCAGCTGCATGGCTGAGCTGGCTGAGCAGCTGCATCCAAGCACAATGCAAAAGCGTCGAATGCAGTGATGTAAAGCGCCGCCACTGGACTCTAGAGCAGTGGAGACGTGTTCTCTGGAGTGACGCATCACGCTTCTCCATCTGGATATCCGATGGACGAGTCTGTGTTTGGCAGTTGCCAAGAGAACGNGAAATCCGATGGACGAGTCTGTGTTTGGCAGTTGCCAAGAGAACGGTACTTGTTTGACTGCATTGTGCCGAGTGTAAAGTTTGGTGGGGGGGATTATGGTGTGGGGTTGCTGTTCAGGAGTTGGGCTCGGCCCCTTAGTTCCAGTGAAAGGAATTCTTAATGCTTCGGCATACCAAGAGATTCTGGACAATTTCATGCTCCCAACTTTGTAAGAACAGTTTGGGGATGCCCCTTCCTGTTCCAACATGACTGTGCACCAGTGCACAAAGCACAAAGCCCATAAAGACATGGATGAGTGAGTTTGTGGAAGAACTTGACTGGCCTGCGCAGAGTCCTGACCTCAACCCGACAGAACACCTTTGATGAACTAGAGACTGAGAGCCAGGCCTTCTCGTCCAACAGCAGTGTCTGACATCACAAATGTGCTACTGGAAGAATGGTCAAAAATTCCCATAATCACATTCCTAAACCTTGTGGGAAGCCTTCCCAGAAGAGCTGAAGCTGTTATAGCTGTAAAGGGTGGGCTGACATCATATTA
>JAVGWN010003422.1:0-10326 GCA_034552555.1 Semaprochilodus insignis | reverse complement strand
AACGCTAACCTGAAAAGCTAAACGCTAACCTGAAAAGCTAAACGCTAGCTGGAATTTTGGCTAAAAGCACGTAAACATGACAGCAGGCCAATATAAAAACAGCTGGAGATCTGCAATTGCAAATTTTCTGAGCAATATTGTGAAATTGTAATTTAAAATAATTTTCTAAAAATTAGCTCCATGCTAAAAGCTAAACACATGGACACATTTAAAAAGTGTTCATTTTAATATTGTGCAGAAAATTGAGCTAAGGTCTAAAACAAAATTAATTTTGAAAAAAAAAATTTGAAATTTCCAAATACTTTCAACAGTTCACTCAAGGGATTTTATGGATCTCACTACAGTTTAAAGCCACCATTGTTGATCATACGGGACAGAATTCCAGACCAATTTAGTCCATTTACGTCCATCCAACTCCCAACCCTAGATCCAGATTCCGATCCTGGATTTGAGCAGAACTGATTAGCCACTTAGGAGCCATTGCAAAATCCAGTACCGGAACCCCGGACTCAAGGGTTCTCTACCTATACCATTATAAAACACTGTACAAGTCAAACAACAGAATACAAAGAATTCTGGGTAGCCCCGCCCACAGTGGTACAACGTTCCTATTCTTCCATTCAGACCTGACCATCAGGTCAGTCAGTGAGGCACGGCGCCGCATTTAGCTGGAAGTACTGGAAGAGCTCAGAGTGCAGTAGATGACCCAAACACTATCTGCACTATAAGCACTTTAGTACTGCCCAAACCCAACAGCTCAAAGTCCTGCAGAACCACATCTGGAATCTGCATCGTCAGTCAAGCTGTGTTCACGCTGCAGCCAAACCGGATTTCAGATCAGATCGTTAGAGAACACGGTCCACTTCCAGTATCAGTGAGTGATCGGATTTGGTGTCCAGACATCACCAGTCTATCTGGATGTGCTCCGGTGGTAACGACGTACGGGTCAGCGACTTTGTAGCTACACTGGTGGTGTGGCTTTCATACATGGGAGCAGGAGAGGCGGAGGTGCATCAGTCACGGTCAGGGATGAAAGTGGTGGTTCTCTGGCCCTCTTCTCCGATTCCAGCACCTCCATCAGTCTGGGTTTGGCAATCCGACCGGAATCTCACTTTAAGCATTTTCCAAATGTGGTTTGGATCCGGCCTGTGTTGCGTTTGTGTGTTTTTGCTGTCCAGACTATCAAACAACAAACTGGACACAACCTGGACATGCCAAAAATCTCATTTGGGCTAGCAGTCCGAGCCAGGCCGAGCTCTAAAGGGGCGGGGCTTCGTGTAGCATCATATCACACGCTGGAGGAGAAATTAGATGATTAGACTGAAAAAGCTACACTAATGCCAAATCACGGCTAACACGCGAACAACCCCAAACCTGAAGAACTTCTGGGAGAACTCTGAACTGCTAATAATTAGCATGGTGGCAGCTTCACAATGCTCTAGTAGCAGCTAGCCAGCATCCGTGTCCCAGAGCCAGCGTTTGGCCAGAAGAGAACTGAACTGCAATGAAGAGAAACCATGAAAGACACGGCAGTGCGCATGATGCTAATCACGGGCCCTCATGCCTGAAGGAGCACCTAGAGCAGTAGGCGCTAATCTACTCCACTATCTGCACTAGATGCACCTTAGCACAAAGCCGTGAGCTAGCGCCCGCTCGCTGGGTGAGGGCTGGGCATATAGGGGACAGCTAGCGTACTGCTAGAAGTGCCTCCACTGCAGTAGATGTTCCATCATTACTACCTGCACTGTAAGCACTTTGGCAATACTCTAGCACCAACCAGCCATGCTTCGTAATCGTTGGTGATGTTAGCTGTTGGTTCTAGATTCCAGTTCCTTCAGCAGCATCTTGAAACAGGAGCAGACGTTCTACAGGGAAAACAAAGAGAGACACGGTCAGGGAACCAAGTACAGTTTTTCTGTTACCTCAAATGTAGCCCAACAGCTAATGCTTAGCCAAGTACCATGCTAAAAACATAAACGGCTAGCATGATGCAGATCGTGTGTGCTGTGAGCAAGTTACTGGTCAACCAGCAGGACCAGCATGAATTCCATCCTGGTCTAAACTAATGTTTTCAGCTGCACTTGCTCCTTAGGATTTGCACTGGAGCTACAAGGCTAACAAGTATGGAATCCTTAGCATGACGCTAACTGGTGGTGGGACAAGCTTCATTAGCCTCAAAGCTTTGGAACTAAAACTAAAGAAGCTAATTTGAGACACCACGTGTGTGTGGGCTGAATATTTGAGCTAAAATGGTGAACTACAGAAAAAATATCTAATTCTATAAAAGAAAATCACCATAATTCACTCACAAACCTAACTCACTAAAACTAACACCAGCTAAAGCTAACTGGAGAATCTAATGCTAACAGCAGCTTCTGAAAAACGGTAGCTACAAAAATTAACCTCAGACCAACCAGGTAACGCTAAAGCCAGCTTTAGGAACNTAGCTACAAAAATTAACCTCAGACCAACCAGGTAACGCTAAAGCCAGCTTTAGGAACTAAAACTAATATCGGCTAAAGTTGGAGAACCTGAAGCTAGTAAGATCTTATGGGTTTGCTACCTGGAGAATCTAAAGCTAACTGAACACAAAGCTAAAGCTAGCTGGAGAAACCAAAGCAAAGCTCAACAAAACCCAAAAGGAAATACTAAAGCTAACTGGAAACCAAAACCACTTTCAGAACTCAATAAGAACTCAAACAGCTAGCTTGAGAAATACATATCTATTATCAGCTAAAGCTAATTACTGACACTAAAGCTAATAACAGCTTCTGAACAAAGCTAACTGGAAGCCCAAACTGCTAAAGCTATCTAGAGACCAAAGCTAATCAGCTATGGCTAAGTGGCTAAAGAAACTACATAAGGGTAGACGAAGTAATCCGAGGAAGCTAAAGCTAACTGGATATATAAAACAACTACATAAAACGATGGATAAAATAATCCATGGAAGCTAAAACTAACATCAGATAACACTATTTCAAGAAACTACAAATAATAAAAAGACATTAAATCTTAAAGCTATCAGCTAAAGCTAACATAATGGTAGATAAAGCTAATCCAAGAGAGCTAATCTTAAATTCAGATAACACTTACTGGAGAAACTACAGCTACTAAAGGCCAAAGGTGACTTAAAACAGTTACAACTAACAGCCAAAGTACTCTCCAAAGTGAGTGCTAGGCAAGCTAAAGCTAGTTGGCTATCATTAGGCTAATCTGATTGAAGAAGGTTAACAGCAGATGAAAGTAATTTGAGAAGCTAAAGCTAGTCTAAAGCTAGACTAAAACTAATAGCAGCTAAAAGTAACTGGAGAGGCTAAAACACACTATAGGTCAAAATGAAAAGCTAGCCTGAGCTAAATAAGAGGAGAACAGAAAGCTAACAGCGCTACGGCTAATCTGACCAAAGTAAACAAATCCACATAAACGAGCTAAAACTAAATTACAATAGCTTTTAGCAGCTAAGCTATCTTCCTGTTCTACAGAAACGTGTGAGGATAGATAAACAACAGACTGCAGCATGGCTACACACACGTCCAGCTAACTAGCTTACACCCCACCAATTAGCATGATGCTAACTCCACCCCATGCAGCAGCCATCTTTAAGAATAAGACTGTTAAACACATGTTTATCTAGAACTGTGTCGGAAACCACACAGTCCAGTCCATTAGAGAGGGGTGGGCGATGATCCAGGCCTGCAGTTTGCAGGATGCTAACCCGGTGACTATAAGCCTCCACTGTTTGTTAGCTACATTAGCCTCGCAGCTCCAGCGCTGAAAGTGAAGAAGCTGAACTTCAGAACCCAGAAACGACCCAGCAGACCGAGTACATCCGGAGAGAGGACGGGACCTGCGGGGTTCGGAGTTCGGCTGAACTACCACTTTAACACTGAACATGTAGTGGACACAGTGGGCAGTTGGAGGGGTCAGTAGATGTGCCCCTGGTGGGGGGAGGTGCGCAAAACGTGTTGGTCTACTCACAACCTTCTTCTCCTCCTCTTACTCCTCTTTCTCCTCCTCAGTGTGAGGAGTACAGCTCAGCAGTGTAGCAGTAAACACCGCAGCTCTCCCGCGCGCTCCTCATCACTCACCGTGCAGCTGCTTGCGCGCGCTCTCTCCGTGTATACGCGGGTGTGTATGTGGGTGTCCTGGCTCTCCCAGCGCGTGTGAATCGTGTGAATGAATGGGGGGCGGGGCGATAAAGAGCAGCCCCGCCCATCGAGCTCATTAACATAACCACTAACTAACCCCAGAACTGGCGATCAGCCAAAATCCCGCATAATAAAACATCCTAAAAACAAACATGGCGGCCTTACAGGAGGAGCCCTACCGGGGGTCTACGGGGGTCTACAGGGGGGTCATTACCGCTGGCTGATTACTGCAGGGTGGAGTCTTACCCAGGGTGAAGGACCTGCTGCTGGATATTTAATTTAATTTTATTTATGTATTTATTTTTCTGGACCACCACCAAAACAACAACAACAACAAAATATATATAAAAAATCTCATAAAAATACCAAATACAATAAACAAAACGAAATAAAATAAACAACAACAAAAGACAAATTAACTTTGAGATATAAATATACATTTACTGAGTATTTAAAATAATTTAAAAGACACTTTATATGTTACTTATTTATTTATTTATTTATTTATTTATTTATGTGGACAGCAACATATACACATACATTGCAAAATAAAAGATAAAAAAATAGAAAATTAAGAGATAATAAAAATACAATGTAAAGTAGTACAACAGTGTAAATCCCCTGTGTTACAAAATAAAAGACACTAAATACAAACACGTATATATAATGTACATATAAAGAAATACGTGTTTGTGGGTATGTAAAATTAAATGCTGCTTATTTATTTATTTATTTATTTATTTATGGACAGCATTCAGTAAAAAATACCACATAATAAAAAAATCTATATTTCAAAATGAAAAACACAAAAAAATACAAAAGTGAGTAAACTAAGAGTAAAGTAAAGTAAAGTAAACTAAGAGTAAAGTAAAGTAAAGTAAACTAAGAGTAAAGTAAAGTAAACTAAGAGTAAAGTAAAGTAAAGTGAAGTAAAGTAAAGTAAAGTAAACTAAGAGTAAAGTAAAGTAAAGTGAAGTAAAGTAAAGTAAAGTAAACTAAGAGTAAAGTAAAGTAAAGTAAAGTAAAGTGAAGTAAAGTAAAGTAAACTAAGAGTAAAGTAAAGTGAAGTAAAGTAAAGTAAAGTAAAGTAAACTAAGAGTAAAGTAAAGTAAAGTAAACTAAGAGTAAAGTAAAGTAAAGTAAAGTAAACTAAGAGTAAAGTAAAATAAAGTAAAGTAAAGTAAACTAAGAGTAAAGTGAAGTAAAGTAAAGTAAACTAAGAGTAAAGTAAAGTGAAGTAAAGTAAAGTAAAGTAAACTAAGAGTAAAGTAAACTAAGAGTAAAGTAAAATAAAGTAAAGTAAAGTAAGAGTAAAGTAAAGTAAAGTAAAGTAAAGTAAACTTTTCTGGATATTTATAGTTATAGTTCTTTTTATTTATTTATTTATTTATTTATTTACAACCAGTGCAGAACAGGGGGAGATAATAAAATACACTGTAATTTAGTAAAACAGCAGAAACTACTATAATAAAATAATAAATTCACTATTTTACAAAATAAAAGACCCAAAATAAAACTAAATACAAAACCATATACGCAGTACGATATAAATATACAAAACATTTACTGGATATTTAAAATTAGAATTCTGTCTGTCTGTCTGTCTGTCTATCTGTCTGTCTGTCTGTCTATCTATCTATCTATCTATCTATCTATCTGTCTGTCTGTCTATCTATCTATCTATCTGTCTATCTGTCTGTCTGTCTATGTATCTATCTGTCTATCTATCTGTCTGTCTGTCTATCTATCTCTCTGTCTGTCTGTCTATCTGTCTGTCTGTCTGTCTGTCTGTCTGTCTATGTATCTATCTATCTATCTGTCTGTCTGTCTGTCTATGTATCTATCTATCTATCTATCTGTCTGTCTGTCTGTCTGTCTGTCCACCGGCTGAGTGTGTGTGAGGTTTATCTCCAGGGTGTAATAGAGGTGACCGTTAAAGGGCCCGTATGCTCCGTTTCCCTGGTGTGTTGTTTCCCCTCTGCTGCTCTTCACTGTACATTATAAGATGAACATCATGAACATCCACACGATCGTGAACTCCCCTCGTCCCTCAGAGCCACACGGGCCGCTTCTGTCCCTGCGCCTTTAAGACTGGTACCTGTATTCTGATTGGCTACACCTAAATTCAAAAAGCAGTCCTGGCTGAAACAAAGCCCGAGGGGCGGGGCCTGGCCTGGCCTGGCCGCAGGCTGAATGAGTTGTTTTGTGTTGTAGCACATCAGAGAGTGAATTCAGTTCCTGTGTGGGGGCAGTGTGGTCGGGGGAGTGGCCGGTACCTAATGAAACCCTGTCATGTCTGTGAAGAGTCCAGCGTGTCCAGTTTCCCGTGATACGGGCTCTTTAAATGAGCTGCTTTAGGTTCTTGACAGGCTTCAAATCTCCCTGGAACCGGTTTTTGGTCCAGCTTTGTCCTCTCCAAACCCCACATCCTGTCAGAACACACACGCTGTCTGGCCTCTACTGTGGTTCTCACCTCTGAATGGATGGTGCTAATGTTGCTAACAGCATGAAAGTCGATAGTCACCGATTAGCATTAGGGGTATAACCCCATGCTAACAGTTGTGTTGGTTAGCATGTGTAGTTAAACTGCTGTTCTAGGCTAATGTTAGCTTCGCTGCTGTAGTTCTCCACATTAGCATCATGTGGAAGCAGAACGTGTTGGTGTCCACCACAGACGGGCCGTGGTCATTCATTCCTGCTCTTGATCGGTGGGTCGTAACCTCCCAGCCCCCACAGCCCTGCGCACCCACCAGGACAAAGGAGCTGGAGGGGGTTGGAGGCTCCCTACGCACAAAAGTGGAGAGGAAGACGCAGGATTTATGTACAGAGGAAACAAAGGCTAAGAAAGGTCCCAGGAGATGAAGGCCTTTAGCGGCGAAGCTAAGAGGCCCTGCGCTTCAGGATTAAAGCGATAGTTCAGCCGGAGACCGGTCTCACCCTCCGTCCTCCTGCTGGGGTCTGAAGTGTCTTCACTGGTGTTAGTGTGAATGGGAACATTTCCAGGCTTCAGCTTCAGGTCTTTATGCTAATCTATTTTAGCGCATGCTAATAGTGAAACCACATAACAGTGACACCAGTGAACCTACATGTGTCTTCTGAGTTTATATGGAATGTTGATGATGGGAAAATCTGGAAAACCTGGGAATAATACAAACCAAAGGGACTGACAGGGAAGTAAAACAGAGTGAGCAGAGTGAACACTGTCAGAGTAAACAGAGTGAGCAGAGTGAACACTGTCAGAGTGAGCAGAGTGCACACTGTCAGAGTAAACAGAGTGAGCAGAGTGAACACTGTCAGAGTAAACAGAGTGAGCAGAGTGAACACTGTCAAAGTGAGCAGAGTGTACACTGTCAGAGTAAACAGAGTGAGCAGAGTGAACACTGTCAGAGTAAACAGAGTGAGCAGGGTGAACACTGTCAGAGTAAACAGAGTGAGCAGAGTGAGCAGAGTGTACACTGTCAGAGTAAACAGAGTGAGCAGGGTGAATGGAGTAACAGAGTGAACGCGGTGAGCGTGAACTGGGGGAATGGAGTGTACACTGTCAGAGTAAACAGAGTGAGCAGGATGAATGGAGTAACAGAGTGAACGCGGTGAGCGTGAACTGGGGGAATGGAGTGTACACTGTCAGAGTGAATGGAGTGTACACTGTCAGAGTGAACAGAGTGAATGGAGTGTACACTCTCAGAGTGAACACTGTCAGAGTGAAGTGGTGCTANAGCAGAGTGTACACTGTCAGAGTAAACAGAGTGAGCAGGGTGAACACTGTCAGAATAAACAGAGTGAGCAGGGTGAACACTGTCAGAGTAAGCAGGGTGAACACTGTCAGAGTAAACAGAGTAAGCAGAGTGTACACTGTCAGAGTAAACAGAGTGAGCAGGGTGAACACTGTCAGAGTAAACAGAGTGAGCAGGGTGAACACTGTCAGAGTAAACAGAGTGAGCAGGGTGAACACTGTCAGAGTAAACAGAATGAGCAGGGTGAACACTGTCAGAGTAAACAGAGTGAGCAGGGTGAATGGAGTAACAGAGTGAACGCGGTGAGCGTGAACTGGGGGAATGGAGTGTACACCGTCAGAGTGAACACTGTCAGAGTGAATGGAGTGTACACTGTCAGAGTGAAGTGGTGCTAAAAGGGTTCTTTAGCATGATGCCACAGAAGAACCACTTGTGGTTCCCTAAAGATAGTTTCACTGGATGGTTCTTTAGCGAAACCCTTAAGTGTGAAGAACCTCAACATTAACCTAAAGGTTCTAGGAAGAACCCTCAAATTAATCTAGAACGTCACTATTGCACGAAGGTTCTTTAAACATAACCAAAACTGTCCCACCAGAAAGGTCTAATTCTAATTCACCCGCCAACAGTTTGTGCACCCTGCTCTGAAAGGCTGTTAACACTCAAAGATCTCAGTGTTATTCACGGTTCTTCAGGGAACCGAAGGAGGTTCTTCTAGAGCATCAGTGAAAGAACATTGCTGAGGTCTTTCATGGTTAAGACACGACCTGAGTAAAGTCATAGGACGGTTCATCCTGGATATCTGCTGCTCTGCCCTCCTAATCCAGAATCTGACTGTGCTGCCACCTGGTGGCCATACACTGTACTGCACCCCGGAGCGGCTCTACTGCCTCCGGTCCGTCACTGGGAGTTCTACACCCGTTTACTCCAAGACTACACACACACTCATGTTACCCGTCCCTAAACACACGAACTACAGTCTGAACATCTGCACCATTCACACTAAACCTCTCCAGCAGGGTCCGCACCAGCCTGTGGGAGCAGGACCTCCACACACCGGTAAAGCAGTTTACCCAGTTCGGAGTTACCACCTACACCAGGTCCAGATACTCGGTGGAGGCCTGTTCGGTGTCTGAAGGGTGTTTCTCATTCTAACTTATCTACAACATACCAAACGCTTTCATCCCACCAATTAGCATGATGCTAACTGTGTGGAGGTGTCCGGCGTCCAGCAGTGCCAGTGCTGGTGCCCGTGCTGGTGCTGGTCCCTAGGCTTTACTGAACACGTTAAGAACGGGCCCCCTGTTCCACTGGTTTGAGAGCCGCGTGATTACATGGTGGAACATGTTCTTCAAGCGCAGACTGTACTTCCTGCTTTGAGGCCGTATATCTCACCGTCCAGAACCAGCTCTTTCAGCGCCTGTGCTCAGCCCAGAGGGACCGTCATAGACAGCGATTACACGCAGGACGACTCGTCCGTGTTCCCTCTGTCCGTTATGGAGGTGTTCTATTATAAAGCAGTGTGTTAAGGTTCTTAGCTGTCTGTAGTGTTTCCCACGTTACGGATCTCCTGCACGGCGAGTGTTCCTCACATTCTAGATAACCCTGTGGCTCATTAGAAGACGGACCCTCCTGTTGAATGGACTGATCCAGGAGCACATCACTGGTGGGATGCGTTGTTCCCGAGTTCAGCTCAGTGCAGTTCATCGTGCAGCGCCACGCCCCTTTCCTGCTTGCGTCAGGGGTTCCACGATATCAGACCTGAGAGTTAATGGTGCTGGAACGGCACCGATTTAAAGGGCGATCGGCGTCTTGATGATGTGGTTCCTGATTCACTGTTATCTATAACCATGGACTGAAGTACAGACCGAATGTTACAGAGAACACTACCGCTACCACAGACCAGGACCGACACGTCCACACACACCTACAGTCCCTCACAGGGCAAAGCAGATCTGAACCGAGCCGTTTCAGAAGTCTGAGGCGTTAAACAGTGCTGAGGCCCCGAGGGCCCGAAGGCCGAGGAGGGAGGCGGGTCCTGCTCATGTTTGTTTTCGTAAACCTCTCCGCGCTCTGTTTCAGAGTAAAGTTATGAGAACGACAGAGGACTTTTAATGGCTTTCAACGTGTCCTTCAATCCGTGACCTCCGGTGACAGGTCTGTAAATCCTCTCTCTCTCAGTGAGGTTCATTCCGCCTCCGCGCCGCGTCCTTTGGCTCCAGCCTTCAAGGATGTTATCAGACAGAATGACTTGAAGGACTGCGCTGGCATTGTGCTCAAAATTAAACTGGCAAAAGGGAAAAGGGTTCTCACTGCTCCTGAGCGCAGCAGTGCAGAACCGGCAGCTTCCATCACTTCCCCCTGCAGGAGACTCAGGTCTGCCCTCTGCTGGACACGGATGGTACAGCACCTTCAGTCTACGTACCACAGAGGGATCAAATACTAAC
>JAVGWN010003421.1:0-10327 GCA_034552555.1 Semaprochilodus insignis | reverse complement strand
AACGGGGAGTTTGTCCCTCTTTGCTGCAGTAACAGCCTCTACTGTCCTACTATAGATGTAGAAAAACTGCTGTGAAGATTTGATTGCATTCGGCATTCACACAAGCATAGGTGAGGTCAGGTACTGATGTTGGATGACCAGTTCTGGATTACTCTGACTCATCCCAAAGGTACTGAGTGGAGCTCCATCACTCCAGAGAACACAGTCCCACTGCTCCACAGCCCCAGTGCTGGGGTGGGGGTTATAGCCCTGCAGTCCATGGTTGTATATTAGGCCCATGTGTAGCTGCTCCAGAGAGCCCATTTCTATGGCTGATGCTTTCCCATGGAGATCAGGACAGCACAAGCAGACTGTGCATCGAAACAGTGCTGGACAACGCAGGATCAACAACAAGAACCTTTGTTCAAACACTACTTAACATATGCAGTAACACTGACACCTGGTGGCCTGTCTGTGCAAGTACAACATTTATACAAGGTCAACTTACTTTACAAGCAAGGTGCCAAAAACTCCCTGGTATGCTGGGGGTCCCACATTGGCAGTAAAGTCACTCGACATAGCTTCAATTGCAGTTATTCTTCCTTTGGAAAAGCATTTGTTTACTTTCGCAATCTGTTCTTCCATACATGACTCCATCAAACTCATGGGCAAGTTCTCAGGTTTACTGGCTCAGGCTCAGGCTCCATCACTCCAAAGAACAGAGTTGCACTGATACTCAGTCCCAATGCTGGAGGGCTTCATATCCCTTCTGTCCATGCTTGTATGTTAGCCTCATGTGCAGCTGCTCCAGAGGATCTATAGCAAATGCTGATCTACAGTCCTTAGTGTAGCACTTCCAGACTGTGCACTGAAACAGTGTTCTGCATTGAGGACAATGCAGGATTAAAAACAAGAACCTTCGTTGTTCCTACTGACTGATGATGACATGGCAGGGCCATGCAGCAAGACCAAACAGGCCTTGTTACCGTAACAATAGCACCAAATCAGTTCAAACATTACTTAACGTATGTAGTAATACTGACACCTAGTGGCCTGCCTGGGCAGGTACAGCATTTATCCAAGGTCAACAGTAAAAAAGGGTACCAAACACTCCCTGGTTTGCCAGGGGTCCCACACTGGCAGTGGAGGATGGAAGTTCTCATGTACTACAGCGCCACCCTGAGGCACACCAGTGCTGCATATCTAGTTAGTCATGAATACCAAAGTCTCACTGTATTGGGTGAAGCAACTGAACAAATAGCTTTTCCTATTTTACTGTAATGAATCGCTGAATGTCCATAATTGTTGCTGTTGGGTCAGTCAGGTACAGTGATGAGGCCCGTCCTTGCTTACGTCACATTTGCATGTCTCACAATGTCCAACCTACCCACCAAGTTTCATTACCATCGGTTTAGGTGTTTTTCAAACTGACTTAATGACATAAAGCAACTATTATTAGCCATAATGATGATGACTGGAGGTGAACAGACGGTGGTAAAGGGGAATTCCACCAATTCTTTCCAAATTTCTGCATCATTCAGTGGCTGACATGTAAAGAGTCATTCCGAGTGGTTTGATGTGAAATGCTCCATGGTAGAGAAACTGACAGGCTCTTAGCCTGCCATGTTAGCACTAGAGCTCACTGACTCTACTTTACTTCCCTCAGTATGGTTCAGTGCAGTTCAACACAGGTTTAAAGTAGAAATATGTAACATGATGCAATTTGTACGATTGTTAGTTTAGAAATTCCAAAATTAATAAAAAATATAAACACAACATGAATAACAGTTTTTACAATATGTCAACAATACCTGTGTAGCATGTTGCAAAGATATCTAACATGCTAACCAGCTAGTAACTGTCCCTGTTCTCAGATAGCAAACATATATCGGACAGCTGGCCCGATCAAGTCGGCACCCCATTGACTGTTTACCACTGCTGGTCCGCCCTCGGACCACCCAGATTATTATGCTGTGTACAAAATATAACTAGTTTTTGATCTCCTAAAACAGATTTAAATGGACAGAGACTTTTATTTTAGAAAACAGACTAAGACAACTGAACGAATACAGGGCCGAGGCCGGATATAAAAGGATTTCGTTTAAAATTGTTGCTGAGACAAAAAAAAATTAAAACAGTATTTACTAAAGTAATTTACAGGACAAGGAGAGGAAGAAATGAAGGAAGAATAAATATATTGGACTCCTACTTGGAAAAGGAGTGATGAAAAGTGGTAGTTGGTCTAATATGCTGCTTAACGGCAAGCGGGGCACACGGACAACGCTGAGCGGAACACCAGTGGAGTGCCAAATTTGCCATTAGTGGGTCAACAGTGGTCCGCTATCATCTTGCTATCAGGGTTTGTACCTTAAGAGGCGAAAGTGGGTCACTGACAACACGTAACTTTCAGGAGCAAAGCAAGAGTTAACATTGGAGCTGCTTTCCGCCGCTGGAGACGCTCTCGGAGAGTAAAGGGATGAAAGTTGATTCTGAACCCACAGCATTTCTTCTAGACTAGTAAGTAGTCAGAAAGGAGTGAAGATGGAGGAGGAGGAGGAGGAGGAGGAGGGACTGTGTGGAGTAGGAGTTTGAGAGATTGCATCATTGTATATATACTCCTCCTTTAACACCGACCGGCTGTTGATTCGAAGACTTCACCAGTGTATTTTCTGATCATTTATGTCACAGCAGGAGCTCATTTGTTGCCTCCTTGTAAACAAGCCCCGACCTTGGTTTAGTTAGCCATGCTAGTTAGTTGGAGCTAATGCTAGTAGCTAATGTTACCTATACTAGCTACTGGCTTTCCATCTGGACATCTGGACTATGGAACTCTCAGTTTAAGATGATCTGCTTCAACCTCCAAAGACGGATACAATCACACAGCATGGCACACACTTTCAGGCTGCTGTTGGGGTTGTGATGCTGAGGGGCCGCTCTCTCACTTCCACATTCGGTAATACGTAAAACAGCTGTTGTAAACTTTGGCAGAGATTTCTGCCCTAAATACATCAATAATCCAACCACACAGTCTCACCCGAGTTTCACTCCATCAAGATCAAACATCTTCGACTCCAGCTTAAAGCTCCGCTCGTCATGAGCCATTTTTAACAAGGTCACCAATTAAACCGAGAGAGAGTGGATGCACGTTTGTGCTAGTCGTGGTGTTCAGGGCGCTAACGCTGCTAATTTGTTTTTACACAGGCTCGCTGAGAAGTATGAAAACTGCCCGATTTTCTTCTCCTCCAAAATGAAGCTCGATACGTGCTGGTTTCCTCAGTCTGTCCATTCAGAGATGCTGGTGTGGCTTTTAGGCTGTATTCAAAATGGCACGCCACTATACCGCACACTGCACACTACAGTAGTATGTACTGCACATTTACCTCAGAGTGGGCTGCGTTTTGCTCCCCAGTGTTACCCGCCTCCATTTTCTCTGGCTGGAGCAGGCTGAGAACTGGTGATGTCGCGGAGCATGATGGGATGCAGTACACCGTGAAGATAGCTCCACCTGTATACTAGACACTCCGACTGGAGTAGAACACCATCCGGGGATCTTCAGTGACCTACAGATCTTCAGTTGGTTGCATACTGCAGACTACTTTAAGGCAGGTTCAGTATGCGAGTAGTATGTAGTACCACGTAAGAACGCTCCATAAAGGTGGAACTGCTCCTCTCTTCAGTCTCTTCAGGGTCAAATGCTAAGTGAAGCTGCTCCATATTGTCCAAGAGTTTGAGGAACCGCCCGGAGTGAGGCGTGCAGACTTTGGACTCAAGTTGCCCGGGATCCTGTTAAAGATGTGCGAGCTGAAGTTCCTCTTCGCCAACGTGAATTTCCCCTTCCACCTTAAGCTAAGTAGCATTTAAGGTGGAACAGAACATTGGATTAAGTAGCTGGTGAATAGGAAGAAACCTCAGCCTGGTTTAAAAATGAACATCAACCATGTACCAGTGATGGATCGGCTCCTCGGGAAGGGAATGTGCCGACATCGCCTTCTCAGCCTGGAACACTGTGAATGCCTCCACATGGCCCACCGTTTCGGTTGCTGATGCTCCGCTGTTGTGGCGGTGTGTAAATGTTGGGGCTGTAAATATGAAGTCTGTTCTGTAACAGTTTAGGATTCAGGATCTGCCCGTTTACCTTCCCTTTAAGAATGAATGTGATGGAGAAGCACATGCCCACATCACCCAGACCCTATTGCTTCCTTTAGCCTACAGCCACCAAACTGGATGTACTCACTCAAACTCTAATACACAGACATGCTGACCCGCACTCCTCTATGTGTCCTTTAGTCATCCCTCATTCCTCCCATAGACGGCCATTTATTTTTAGCAAAAGTTAGCAACTGGCTAGGAAGAAGCTTAAGCTCCGTAACCACTCTACAATTTCTTCAGGAACAGAATCAATCAATCTATCTATCTATCTATCTATCTATCTATCTATATATCTATCTATCTGTATGTCTATATATCAATCTTTATGTCTGTCTGTCCGTCTATCTATATGTCTATATATCGACCTTTATGTCTGTCTGTCCGTCTATCTATCTATCTATCTATCTGTCTGTCTATCTATCTATCTATCTGTTTGTCTGTCTGTCTATCTATGTATGTCTATATATCTATCTATCTATCTGTATGTCTATATATCAATCTTTATGCCTGTCTGTCTGTCCTCTATCTGTCTGTCTGTCTCTATGTCTATATATCTATCTATCTGTATGTCTGTCCGTCTATCTGTATGTCTATATGTCAATCTTTGTATGTCTGTCCGTCTATCTATCTATCTATCTATCTATATGTCTCTCTGTCTGCTTTTTTTAACTATGACCATGTAGGTACAGTTTTCTCCAACAAAATGCCATTTTGACCATAAAACCCAGTCTTCCAAAAACACAACAGAACAGCATTAGAATGATAAATTTAAGATTTATTATAACAAAAAAACAGGAACTTTCTGTGTGGTTCGCTTACAATTCCTAATAGATAAATTTGTTTGCATTTCTGGACTCGACAGTCATGCTGGTGACAAAGGGAGAATGAGGTGTTTGCTTGTTTGCTTGTTGGTTGGTTGGTTCGTTGTGTGTTTAACCGGACAGTGATGAAAAGACTGAGCATAATGTGCAGTTCGTTTGTACGTCCTCCGCTTTTGTGTTTATGCTCCGAATACATATCCGTACTTGCATGTATGAGGAAGGAATAAGCTTGTCATAGACACACAGTTCCTTTAAAAAGCATCCGTATACAATATTTCTTATTTACAATCATTGGAAGAAAAAAAAAAAAAATCACCATTTCTCGCAGAGAAGATTAGTAAAAAAGTGACTAGGTCACCATAAAAGAGTAAGCAACTCCTAGGAGTTAGTCTTTCCAAATTACTACTAAATTTCTAGGTGTTGTTTTTTTTTTTTTTTTTACAGGCCCGAAGCCTCGATTTAGTGAAGAAATACAGTCTTATGTAAGTGCCCTATCTACAACAGATAAGCGTGGTATTATTGGTGTGTACTACACATCACCATCCATTTCAAACAAAACGATTCTGAGCATTTCTTTTCTTCTTTTTCTTTTAAATCATCACTTTTAGAAGTCTCTTGCAGCGTCTCCACACATTAAAAAAAGAAGATATGGTAAGTTAAAAAAAAAAAAAAAAAAAAATCCCCAGGAAGAAAAAAAAAAAACCCATAAAATCCGTCATTTTGTCGTGTGGTAATGCGTTAACATTGCAAGACTAGTGTTGAAATCTATAGATACTGTTTCTTTAGGTAAATAAATGCTAAAAAGTCAGTAAATCAGTAGTGAACTGCTCGAGCTCTTAAAGGGGTGTGGCACAGAGTAGTGTGCAGGGCAGGGCTGGAGTCTCTTAAAGGGATTGGCTGATGCAAGGTCCTATTCGTCAGGTTGCAGGAATCGGAGTCGTTGCTGCGCTTGTGCGATGGCGCAGCAGCCTGATGACGTCTCTCAAACACAGCTGATGATGCTGGACATCAATGTGCTGCACTGTCTCTGGGTTAGCTCCTCTCCAATGATGCCTTTATGGGCATATTTGCATGAATTCACAACATCGGTTCTTGATTTGATTCCATAAAGGGTTGCCGCACCTACCGGACATCGCCTGGATCTCCTCCCTCTCTGTTACAGGAATGGTTTTGCCAAAAGTCTAATTTATGCACCCAGATGCGGTCGACCAGAGACATGTTCAGAGTCCACATTTAGCTTGTTTAGTGTAGAGCTGGAGCTGCGAGGCTAACGAGGCCAACAAACACTGTAAGTCAATAGTCACCCAAATATTTAATGTAAATACATCTCCAAATCTTCTACCTACAGGATTTCTTTTTTTTAAAATTAATATTAAATCTTGATTTTTTTTTTATAGCTCTTCTGTCTGAACAACCGTGTATCTCAATGTGGGTTTTTTTTTTTTTTTTTGGTAGTTTTTCATTTTTTCAGTTTTTGACTATTTGAAAATTTGAAAGTTGAAGTTTTTTGGAAGAAAGTCTGATATAATCGATATAAATAGAGCAAACGGAAATCATGAACGTGATTTAGTGTCCACTTCCACACAACAGGCCTAAACCGAGAGTCAGATTCTGTGTGGAAAACCAAACACCTGTTGCCTAAACTGGCTGAACGGAGCTCAGTTCACAGTAAGTTATACCGTGTCCTAAAGCATATCCACTCTGTGTGACCCTAATGCAGACCTGGAAGAGCTCGGAGAGGTTTTGGGGAGTTGTTTACAGAAAGCATTTGGGCGACTACAGAGCTCTATCATAGAGAGTTTGATAGCAACGTTGGCCTTGTAGCTCCAGCACTAAACCAAAGAAGCAAAATTTGGGCATGGAACAGATCTTGGCTGATCAGTTATAGTAGGGTAAGTTGGAAAAGGCTTGGAAATTCGGATTTCTTCCCAAACCCTCAAGAGCTGGTTTGTGAACTAAGGGTGTGCTGTTCCAGTCCTGAAACGAATACTCGTAGACCAGTGGTCACCATTGGTCCAACGTCCTGGAAACCCACCTTCCACCTCCAACCCACCTTATTCAGCTACTTAAGAACCTCTTAAAGCAGCAATTAGATGGATCAGGTTGGAGCCAAGTCCTGCAGAAAGGTAGCTCTTCAGGAGCCGGGTTGGTGACCACTGTTGTAGATACTGCGGTACAAGGAGCAGGCCTTTACAGGAATGCAAATCGCAGTCCTCTAGGACATCTGCACTGTACAGTTTAATGCTCACACCTGTACTAGCTTAATGGCTAATTATTTTACCTTTTGGGTACACGGGTTGGTCACAAAACAGTGCAGGGGCCCTCCAGGAATGGTATTAGGTACCTCTGGTCTAGGGCAGATCGCCAGTCCTGGAGATCCACTGTCTCGTACAGTTGCCCCAACAAAATCGATCTTACTCATCGGGTGATAATCATGATCTTTGACACTGTACAAGACAGAGGATCCTCAGAAGGTAGCTGAGAACCACTGCTCCTTGGTAATGGTTTCCAATCCATTCCTTGGCTGCAGGTTTTCATTCCAACAGTTTGATCAACAGTCTGAACATTTACCAACTGACTACACAAGTGGATTCTGGTGTGCACCCTTTGTTTGGAATGAAAACCTGGAAGCCAGATTGGTTCTTTGCGGATATCGTTGATCTGCTGAGGCAAAAAATCTGTAGGAAGGTAGACCTCCAGGAGCCGGGCTGGTGATGACTGGTCCACAGATTTTCCTCTCTCTCTTAATTTCCAATACACCTGAAGCAAGAGATCCAGAACCAAACTTCTGGTAACAGGTGTGCTGGTGGATGAGATGTAGTAAAAATGTGGGCCATCTTGGATTTCCTGAGCTTGCCAATCACTGATCAATTTCAGTCACGCATTCTTAAAAATAAAGGTCCCTAAATGGTTCGGTACTTGGTCATGGAGGGCCTGGGAAAGACCCTTTAATGGGTAAGTTCTTTACACGTCACGTAGGTTCTTCAGGCTTGCATTTCTCTATATTATATTGTTATCCATCTACTGACTGGTTCTTTAGGAAACCCGAAGTGGTTCTGTGGCACTGCTACAAAAAAACACTGTTAGGCGCCTCTATTTTTAAGACTGTGGGGGTCCAGCACAGTTTGTTGATGACCCTGTAAAATTGTTGTAACTAAACCCGGTAATTAACTGATGTGTTGAATGAGGACATCAGGGAACTGTGATGGACTCAAGCGCTCCCCAGAACCAGATGTAATGGTTCCTGTTCTAGGTTGCAAGTGTATGTATTTTATTAGAGTGGTGTGTCGTAAAAGTCGGCAGGCTGGTCGGTCTTGGTGGGCCTTTGCTGCTCCTGCTGATGCTGCTTCATGATCTCTTTCACCTCCTCTTCCAGCTCGGGCGGGATGATGAATTGGTCGTCCGGGTCGGGCTGTGCAGGTGCCGTGAAGTATCCACCGGGCTTTTTAGAGGGTGCCTCGGCTGCCACTTCTATGAGGTTGTGACTCCTTTCCTGAGGCGCCACCGATCCATTCCCTCTTCTCTTCCCGCCCAAGGTTTTACTTGGAACTTCGGTGGTTGCCCCAGTGTTGCCCACTTTCTCCGTTTGCTGATGGCTGGTGGGAGTGGCTGACGTTGCCATCTCTGGTACTAGGTCAGGGATACCAACCTCTTCAGGAGCCTCGGGGGTGCATGGTGGAGGAGGAGGTGGAGGTTGCAGGAGGTGCAAGCAGTGGATGTCCGCCTCTACTTCCACACGGCTGCCGTTGGAAAAGACTCCAGCAATTGGTTCCTCATCCTCACTGTCCAGGCCGTTGTCAGAAAGCGCGCTGGAGAAGGTGGCACTGGACAGCTGCCGCTGGAAGGAGCTTGCAGCTGCCATGATGGAGGTTGCCAGCGTGGAAGAGGTGGCCCCCACTGTGCTGGAGGAGGCTGGGTGGAGCGAGCAGCAAGGGAGAAGACGGGTGTTTGGGTTCGGCTGCAGAGACTGGTGGGTCTGCTGGTGGAGGTGCAGGTGGGCCTCTTGGAGCATGATCTGTGGTTCATCTGAGGAAGCGGTGGAACCCACCTCTGAGCTCATCTCTGAGGCGCTGACCTCTGAGCTAATCTCGCTGCAAGAGGATGGGGGCACGCCTGCCGATGAGGAGGGTGGGTAAAGGCCTGGTCCGGGGCTCGGGGGTGGCTGGGGAGCTGCAGAGGAACAGCAGCAACAGCAGCAATCCTCAGCCACGCTCAGCTGCACTACCACGGCACTCAGGCTGTCCGTGCAGCCGTATGCCTGCGCCAGAGTGCACAGCTTCTTGGCAGCGGCCAGAGCATCTGGAACCTTACGTACCGCTTCCACTGCTTCATCTGGATCCAGCGCCTCAAACAGGCCACGGCTGCCCAAGATGAAGAACTCATCACGGGGTGTGAGCGGGAGCGTGTGGACATACGGTCGAGGGAGTACGGCAGGGTACAGGAAGGAGTAGCCCATAATGCGAGTCGAGTCCGTCACACCGTTCACTTTGTTGTCCTGTTGAAGCAGAGAAACGGTGTTATACGCAGCACAGACCCGAGAACGCTCTGATCTCTTTCTGAGACTTGATTGTCCAAAAATGTGACATTCCATTCATTACTAGAATTTCAATTGAATTATTACTTGATATCATAATTAAACAAGCTTTAGCTGCACAATGTTAAACAACGATAACTGCTCTTAACCTCAGTGACGACTGTAGCTAACATGCTAGCTGTGGTTTAGTTCTAGTGATAGTTTAGGTCAAGAATTAGCTGTAGCTACCTCAGAGATAATGCTTGCTAGTGCACTAGCAGTAGTGTACTTCAGAGTGATGACTGTAGCTAATGTGCTAGGTGTAGTGATGGTGTAGATAAAGAAGCTGTAGCTGTAGTTACTTCAGGGCTAAGACTAGCTAACGCACCAGCTGTAGTTA
Organism: Semaprochilodus insignis; assembly: GCA_034552555.1. NCBI lineage: Eukaryota > Metazoa > Chordata > Actinopteri > Characiformes > Prochilodontidae > Semaprochilodus > Semaprochilodus insignis. The sequence continues at coordinate 465 of JAVGWN010003421.1, read as the reverse complement.
TTCAGTGATAACACTAGCTAGTGTGCTAGGTGTAGTTTACTTCAGCTGTAACACCTCAGTAATTTACCTCAGGAATATTACCTGCAGCGAGAGTGAACAACTGCAGTTTTCCTCAGTGGTATTAACTGTTGCTGAAAATATGGTATATATTTATTTGTAATTTAGTGATTAGCGTAGTTAAAGCACTAACTATAGTTCTATCAGGGATAAAACTAGAGCAGTAGCTGTAGTTAGGAGTAAGCTGTATTTTACCTCAGGGATAATAACTGTAGCTAGCGCACTAGCTGTAGTTTTTCTCAGTGATAAGGGTCAGCTGTAGTTTACCTCAGTGATGATGACTGTAGCTAAAGTGCTAGCTGTAGTTTTCCTGAGTGATAAGGGTTAGCTGTAGTTTACCTCAGTGATGATGACTGTAGCCAAAGCGCTAGCTGTAGTTTACCTCAGTGATGATGACCTTAGCTAAAG
>JAVGWN010003419.1:0-10327 GCA_034552555.1 Semaprochilodus insignis | reverse complement strand
GTTTTTGCTCTGACCCGTTTCATCTGCTAACGTATTAGTTGTTCAAATTTTTTTACAGCTACCGATGCCTAAATCTCCTTTCTCGCTTAACATGACGTAGACTCACCTTGATATATAGCTGTATGTGTACCCTACCCTGCGTCATAAGGTGTACAGTACCATACTTTTAGGCACCTGAGAAAAATTGATTTAAAAAGCTATTATTGTGAGTGGTGAGCATTTATTTGCTTTAACCATTTCCAAACCTCTCCTCTGGCAGGCTACTATTATTTGCAGCCATCGCGTAATACCTGGTTTGGCACAATCAATACTTCTTCACAGTAAATCAGAGGAGTGCTTGGGATGGGATCTGATGGAGCCATGCAATGTCTGGGGGCTTTGACGAGAAATCCGTTTTCCAGACCGTGTTCCTCAAATTAGTTCATTAGTTCCCTACTAAAAAAGGGAAATATAGAAAATGAAAGCTACATAGTGCAAATATTTTTATTCAAATCTGCCTAATAAAAGAAAGATGCAGTTACGGGCACTGGTAAATGTAAATACTTTCATCCTCAAAAGCATAGTTGCACCCAAAAGGAATCAACCAACAGGAATAAAACTTGGTGCAGAGGTTTGAGACATGCGAATGATTCAAGTTTCACGCTCAGCCGCGCATGTGACCTAAGCAAGGACGGACCTTATCGCTGTACCTGATTGACCCAACAGCCACGATTGAGGACATTCAGTGAGCAGTGATGCCCTTCATGAGTCATCCTGTAAGTGCCAGCACCATTGGTAGACGGCTGCATGATGCAGGACTACATGCACGCAGACCGTCACAACGACACCACACCTCGTCAACGTCGCCAAACACTGCCAGACTGTCATGGAGTGACTCAAAATGTCAGCGGGTCATCTTCAGTGACGAGCCCCGCTTTTGTCTCGGTGGAGACAACCCACAAATCCATGTGAGGAGGCACCGTGGTCAGCGCCAAGATGAACAGTTTGTTGTTACACATCACACGTCCAACAACACTTGCTGAGACATCTGGCATGTTGTGATAGCAAACATGGTGGCCCGACGCCATACTGAGAGACACTACTTCTGTACGTGTAGCTCCATAAATATTGTTATTAATTTTATTGTTCCTGGGAACCTTTATCTTTCTTCCCAATAGCATTGCAATCCCACACTTCCTTCTGGGTGCAACTGCTCTTGAGATGATGAGTGTCTGTGAAAACTTCCATTAACTCACAGAACTGTCTGAATAACGTTTCAATAATGGTGCCGTCAAGTTACCTAGAGTGGGGATGGTAAAGTTCCTATAAGTTTATGGAGAAAAGCAGTGCGATATCTCTCGGGAAAACTGCGTAGGAGTATGTTTATGGCTACCTTACGGCAATCATGTTTTTAAAGACAGTGACAAGGGTAAACATTACTGTGCTCCTCAGCTTCACTGTAATGACGGACAGTAAATGAAATAAATAAACCACACAGAGTTATCCTTCACACTCACCTTCAGGACGGCTCACAAATAGTTTCTTCAGTGTGTTGTATGTGCCGATCTTAATTGTCCCATATGAAGCTTGTCGTAGGAGTGCAGGTGAAATCCTTTAGAGAAATCAATAACAGCACATTAGTACTACTGACATGGTACTATTTTCTGGCTGCAAGAGAAAAGCACACATTACAGAAGCAAAGCTGTTGGATGAAACATGTTACTGCAGGTTTTAAACACTGCTTCCCCTGGGCTGGTATGTTAAAATGACTTCAATTGCTATTTGCACTTATTTGACTCTACGCTGCAGGAAAAAAACTCCACTGAGCAGAAGATGATAAATAAGAACCAGTACCATTATATATATAAATTGATGTTAAGGTCTGATAGCTGTAGTCGATGTTCTGTTTCTCTGTTAGTCTGTTAGTTCTTGCAGTAATGCAAGTCAGTTGATTTTGATTCATAAGGCCCTTGCCAGACCTCTCTCCTCTCTTCTGCATGTGTACATCATTTGAAGGATAGCTGAATACAAACATGTCATTTATGAGTTTTACAGTCAGTTTGTCGTCTTGACTGCAGTGGAGAAGGGTCTGGAGCAGAGTCAGATTTTGCCATAACAAGTGATGGCTCGTTCCTGGACATCTTCTAAAGCAAGCTCTTGTGTCTTTGTACAATCCACTGTTAGAAATTCAGGTCTTCAGGAAGAATCAGGAGTCAGGAGATTGGAGATGAGTTTATTCACACATACAGAGATGCATGGATACAGCTCGGCGAATCAGCAGTCTTATTCACATGCAGGCAGAATCAAGCACGGGCACCAGGCTTAGGTTGTCAGTCCTGTCCAGTCTGGTCCAGTCTTATTCAGTCTGACATGTTTTTTTTAAGAGGTGAGGTTCAGGGGGGAATAAAGGAGGGGTAAGTGGGGTAATGAAGATAAGGAAGATCAAGGTGTGAAGTGGTTGTTGGGGTGATAGGTGGGAGACAGTGGGTCATTTCCATATAAACTGCATAGCCACTCCATAGGTGGGGAGACAATTAACATTATCTGTACCAAAAGAAACCATCACACTTTCCCACAACAAAAGGCAATTTGCTAGAGCTTAGCAGAGACCACATGCAAATAGCATAACTTGAGAGGATAACATTAGAAAGGAAAATAATGTATGCTGATTTCCTTTCACCACAAAAAACACACCAGCATGTACCAAACACTCCCTAATCAGTGCCGAGTAAATCGCGAGCAGGTCTTCCTGAAGAACCTGGTTTCTGGCAGTCCCATTGAAATTACATATAATAACGCANCGCGAGCAGGTCTTCCTGAAGAACCTGGTTTCTGGCAGTCCCATTGAAATTACATATAATAACGCACGTTAAAATTGGCACATGTGAAATTCAGCAGTGATTCATAAATCTACTTTGACCTGTATTTAAACATACAAAGATGTGCAGCAGAGCAATTTATTTATTTTTTTAAAGTAAACATACGCTGCTCCTGAAACTGATGCCTACAACAAGTTCCAAAATCGTTGGGACGGGCAGTTTAAGACTTGGAACATGATGAAATGTTCTTAAACCATCATTTACGAGCAACTCTGAACTGGTGCTTGATACTTTGCCAAAAATGCATTAGGCCTAGCTGATGAATCTCTGTCTGTTCAAGGTAAGACCTAAAACCTCAAGTAAAAGCCCAAGACCTTCCAGACGGCACTCCATTAACAATTGCCGTGATTCTGTAATGGATATCCCCACAAGAGCTTCAGAATATTTCGAAAAATTGCTGCATCCACAAATGCAAGTTAAGACTGTTCTCTGCNATTAGGCCTAGCTGATGAATCTCTGTCTGTTCAAGGTAAGACCTAAAACCTCAAGTAAAAGCCCAAGACCTTCCAGACGGCACTCCATTAACAATTGCCGTGATTCTGTAATGGATATCCCCACAAGAGCTTCAGAATATTTGGAAAAACTGCTGCATCCACAAATGCAAGTTAAGACTGTTCTCTGCACAGCAGAATAATATGTCAGCAGCGTCCAGAGACGTCTCTGGATTCAAGCTCCTCTGAAATGGACTGATGCACAGTGGGAACATACATTGTGGTCTGACGAGTCCATGGTTCAGACTGCTCATGTAATCCACTCATTGTCCAAAACAAAAAAAAAAAAACAGCTGCACAAACAGCTGTACCCAGAAGGAATCAACCGACAAGAACCGACTTGGTGGGTAGGTTTGACATTGTGAGATATGTGAATGATTCAAGTTTCACACTCGGCTGCACAAGGGATGTAAGCAAGGACAAGCCTTATCGCTGTATCTGACTGACCCAACATCCATGATTGTGGACATACAGCGAGCAGTGCTGCCCTTCATGAGCCATCCTGTTAGTGACAGCACCATTGGCAGATGGCTGCACGGTGCAAGGCTACATGAGATGACCGACAAATCCGTGTGTGGAGGCACCGTGGTCAGCGCCAAGATTTGTCACGTGTCACATGTCCAGAAGGCCTGGTGTCACTCCATCTCCACCCCAACATCTGCATGGGATGGATTATTCGACACTTCCTTCTAGGTGCAACTATTCTTTTGATTATGATTGTAAGTAATAAGGACTGTCAAGGCTGTCACCAGCATACAGTTAAAAAGCAGGATCTGTCATGATACTGGAGGGTATGAGTGGGTAATTTGCATCTGTGAAGGCACCATTAACGATGAACACATTTTGAGCAACATATTCTGCCATTTAGACTATATGTATAATGTTTACTTCAACAATACAATAGCAGGCCACATTGTTAAAGCAGCATGGCTGTGCAATCAGTACAGACCTGTATCCCACTGAAAACTTACGCAAAACAACATTGAAGGACCTTTCCTAGAGGCTGACAAGTAAGATTGTTTAAGATGGTTTTGGAATATTTCACCATGTTCCCAGTCTTAATGTACCCCAGACACTTTCGTGGAATCTGTTACAGGGATCAATTTCAGAACACCTGCGTAAAAACAACAAAAAAGGGTCTGCTTTTTGTATTTGCACATGCCGTCCCATCTTTTCTGGGACTGTGGCTTGCAGCTGAAGAATTGCTCATTATTAGATAGCAGTACGTCTGATGCTTACGTTTGTGTTAACGGCCAAATGCTTTCTTCCAGTAAGAAACCAAGCCCGATGGACAAACCCATCACTGGTTTTGTGTGACACAGGGGTAAGTGATCTTCAAAAAGGTAGGCACATGTGAGGATATCTCGCTTACTAGCTTCTAAATGCACCAAAGAAAAGCACTGTATAACCTTTCAGATGCAGTGATCTTATACGCATACGTTTTTCAATCCAGCAATTACATCTTGTCACGTTAAAGAGAGCAAGTAACTACCAGTTTCAAAGCCATTTCATGCAGACAGCCATTCAAAATGCAACCAAATTCAAGCAGTTGCGACCAGGTCTTCATGCAGTAGACGTCAGATGACTTGTTCTTTAGCGGGTGGTGCGTCTGAGGCCGAGACTAAATGTCCATGCCAGCCAAACTGTTAGTGCCAGACGAGCAGGCAGCGCTAGACTCAGCAGCATGTCTACATATCTGTGTACATGTAGTTCTGATGTCACCTATTTTTAGCTCATTGCAGCTAGGGCCACCACTATGATATAAGAGATATTAAATAGCAGCGTTCGTTAGGAAGAACCCGTCATCTGAGAAGAGCCCAAGCACTACAACCAACTATAACTTACAACAGAGAGTGGAAGTTCTCCAAATACCATAAAAAAGGCAACTGCCATGCACTGACACATTACAACTCTCCACCGAGAAAACTCCTGCACTTCACAAGCTGACACACCACCAACACACGTCACACGACCCTACCCAGAGTACAGCGCTCGGATCCCCTCTTCCCGTCCAATCCTGAGCAAGGCATGGAACATGCCCCTGTAACGGACTTCCATACACTGGGACTGGCCTTGGACCTGCAACCGCGTCTTCGTCAAATCGATGGGGAAGGTACCTGCAGCATTCAAGCAGAGGGATATCATGCAATGAGTCGATGCACACTTGATGCAAAGGAGGAAAGCATAAATATTAGGGATATTTCACCTAATAAACATCCATTATTAAATATGATTTTGGTCATTTGAAGTCATATTTTGCATTGGATGCCTATTTGCAAGATACCTCACTGTATGTCCCGGCCATGTTCAACGCAGACTCGTTGGATTGATGGGAAATGTGCTGCTTCCATCCATAGATGCATCACACTGCATTGCAATCTATTGTTGTCTATGGATGGAAGTGGCACGTTGCTCATCAACCCAAAGCGTCCTGTCATTGTGGCCTGTTCTCCAGCGATGCAGAGCATCGCGCACATCCAGCAGGTGCACCGCTCACCAAATTCGGCGACGATTGAGGCCATCCCCCCGTAGACGAACGGTTTCCAGTTCAGGTTTGCCATTTCCGTCGCGGTGCCCTCGGCTTGCTGGAGGCCCACTAAAAACAGCAAAAAGCCAAAATGGCTGTAAACAAGCTGTTTCCATCGAACATTGCACAGCATCGTCCAGCCGGTTATTAATACACCCAGTGCAGTCAGCTGCATAGCTAAATGTGCGCCGGGGAAAAAAACACAGCCGCCCGTATTAAAGATTCATGCAGCTCCATCGCACATTTACGGCGATTTCATTGGTCAGAAGCGCTGTCAATTACAAAACAGCGGCCTCTGATAGGCTGAAATCAGCTCTGCTCGTGCACATTTTCGCTAACGGCAAGGTTGAGTGACAGCGGTTCACAGCTCCTCCGAAACCTTCACATGGAAGTACGTTTGTGGCTAAAGAGAATTACAAATCCAACCAAAACGGAAAAGCTTGAAGTATTTTCCACAGGCTGAACATCACATTATGTTTTGGAGCGTCTTACAAAAAGCGTATTACCATGCCAGTGTTCAACTAGTGCCATTAGCTGACCGCTTAGCCACTTAGCAAAGGCAGCCAACTCCTCAGACTAATAAAGTAGAAAACATTTCGCCTCCACGAGCTAGCCTAATTACCACAGCTAGAGCGCACCTACCTGGCTCGTAACGACGAAGAGTTCTCCGTTATTTTATCTTGGACTCCATCGTCCCGACCACAAGCAGAATCTCTTCACTTAACACGAGAAAACTTGGAGAGCTCCGGAGTTCCGTTTCATTTTCCCACGATTCGGCTGGAAAGAGGAACCGCTCTCCGGAAGTCCAGCCCACTTTTAGTGACGTAGCACCCCTCGCTGCCTCCGATCAAAGTCACCCAAAGTCACTTCTGGTTACCAATAAAGTTAATCAGTTAAAGAAGTGTCATATAAACCTACACACAAAATCTACCCAGTTCAGAACGTATCATTTAATTTTTATTTTTGTTTAGTTTAATTTTGGCGTCGCCAATATGTAAAAACAAGCAAAACCTTTAATTACTTATTCATTTTATTGTTCATAATATGGATGTAAAGTATTGTTTATTGTGTGAACATGTATTATATGGTCTTTCACAGAAGCAAAATAAACATGAAAGGTTAGCATGCCTGTATCATTTTAAGAATGTCAAAATAAATGTGGTTTTAAAAATAAGATCTTCATTTAAGTCATTACAATAAATAAAAAAATCAAAATAAAACGAATAACACAAACAATTCTGTAGTTTTCCATCTATTTATTGAAAAAAGGGATCCAACATTAAATGTCTTTGTTGACAAAAGTATGTGGACCTCTGGAATGATCTGTTTGATGTAGGTGATAATGAGGGTCAGGAGGTTCAGTCAGTTGAACAACTGACAGGTGGGAGTGTGGCTGACCCAACCCTATTTAAAAAAACTCAACCTGAGCCTTCACCATTAAAGTCCAGTCTTTACTACACATGTTTGTTTATGTACCTCATGTCATAGTCAAATGAGACTAATGAGGACATAACAAAATCAGCCAAAGCTCATTAGGCTGGAACAAATTCCAGAACTATTTCTGACTGCAGTGGTCATCCAACGAAAATGAAACCGAGACTAAGGTGTAGAATAGGTATATTCTGGATAGATGTCAATGTGCATGAGTTCACCATCAAAAAAACACTGAACGAGAATAGTATTTATGATGAACGGCTAGCATGGACAAAGCCACTACTAAAGATCACCAGGATGGTTCCTAAAGACCACCTGGATGAGCCAGAAGACTACGGTTGGATAGGGTAAAATTTACTTTAAATGGCTTAAATGAGAAATGCTCTGTTTGGCAAAAGCAAACACTACATTCCAGCATTCCAGCATACGTTCCAGTTACTGTTTATTTACAGAATTCAACATGTTGGATAAAGAATAAAACTTAAAGTGTATATGGTGTATATAATCTCATCAGACAAAAAACGAGTCACCTGTGACTGAAATAGTACCTAAGGTATGTAATACCTCCACAAGCACAAATAACAGCTGTGATTGGTTTTTGCATGTGCTGAACAAGTTTCTGGATGTAGGCCACATCAAAGTCCAGCCACTCTTGCATCAAAGAATTGCTCACTTGGGTCAGATTTGGTGGATGCCTTCCCTGGCCCAATTCTGAGGAGGATTTCCTGTAGACTGGGATTTGTCACACTGCTGGTAGACCTGTATGATCATACGCTTCCATACACCTGCAGATTCAGCTACTTCCTTCACACTATGGTCTTTGGAACGTCCAAATGCAGTCACTCCTTTTAACCAATCATTACCGTCTGCTTTGGAGCCATTTTCCACACATGGAACGAGACATTCACTGCACTGTGCCACCTCTTCTCAATCTATGAATCCTGTCACACACACGCCCCATCATCCTCGTGCAGTGCCATCTGCAGGAGCCTGAAGTTACTACCACCTTAAACACTCAAGGTGACTCCTTTTTTGTCCGCTGATATGTTTAGAATACTGTTACTGGTACTTCAAAAGTACTTTTACTCGGTCACCCTCAACCCTCTTATAAGCAGAGTCGTTGCAATATGAGTAAAGCTGGAATGTGTTAATTTTGCAACTGAGAACAGAAAAAAAATATTTTATTTAAAGTTTATTTAATTTATTTCACAGACTGACAATCCAGTCAAAAGAAGAGAACACATGTGTCTATCTAGACACCACAGAGTCTCAAGGGAAAACTTGTAAAATCAGCAGTGAGAGAAAATGCAGTTATTTATTTAGTTGGGAATGTATGCAATTCTACATTATTAGACATAACCATCCTTTATTTGCTATTCAATCACATGTCATAATACTATGCACTATATCAGTGTTTCTCCATACGCCCCATGACTACGCCAGTCAGTAGGCTTGGTATAAATCTCATATGACCCAAACGGATTAGGCTTTTGTGTGTTTTCACTTCCTGGGCTGAATCTCAGCAATGAACCAATACAATAAATAGTCCGTACTGTGGCACACCAACATCATTCTCAGTGAACACTGTAACCTGCAGAGAGATACAGAACAGTGGCATTATCTTCAATTACAGTCCTTCTCATGATCCAAATCACAAGTACCTCTTAACTGTTCATGCAGATAGCATAGAAAACCATTCCCCACGTTTAATGACCTTTAATGCTGTAAGGAGAAACCTCGGAAAGTTCCTGTGTTCTATGGTTCATAATGCAACATCAGTGATAAGGAAATCTCGCTTGTGGAGAAGACTGCAGAAGATCCTTGCAGAAGAACCTCCCCTCCGGTCTGCAGGAGGAAGGGAGCCTGGTCGTAATCTCACAGTGTCGTGCGAAGCAGCCTCAACACTCGCTGGTACAGCTGCTGAACAACTGTCACCAGATTCCTATAAGAGATAAGATGCAGTTAGCTGAGGCGACCCAAGAAAACCATCATGAGAAGCTTTTTGTCTCATAAACAGGAGTCAGGTGAATCTCTTAAACTCTAGGCTTGGTGCTCAGCTGTTGATCTTAAACCTTATTACTCAGTAACCACAACACTACTAATATGTAACATGTGCACTGTAGGCCCCATATACACTCACGGTCAATAGAATTGCAATGCTGTTGGGAAGGAAGATAAAGGTTATCAGGAACAATAAATTATGATAAATTTAGACTGATATGGGCAATATTTATTTATGAGCTACACACACAGAAGTAGTGTCTCTCAGTAACGCAACATGCCAGACATCTCGGCATGGAGTTGTAGAGGTTCCTAATGGTGTCCTGTGATAATCCATCCAATACAGCTTGCATATTCTCACACAGGTGGAGTGACACTAGGCCTTCTGAACTTCTAATGTGTCACAACAAACCGTTCATCTTGGTGCTGACCATGGTGCCTCCACACACTGATTCGTTGGTCATCTCCACCAAGACAAAAGTAGGACTCATCACTGAAGATGACCCACTGCCATTCTGAGTCACTCCATGACAGTCTGGCATGACACCATTGCAGTCTTTGGTGATGTTGACATGGTGTTAAGGGCAGTTGTTGTAACATTCTGCATTGTGCATGTAGTCCTGCGTCGTGCAGCTGTCTGCCAATGGTGCTGGCACTAAAAGGATGACTCATGGAGGGCATCACTACTCACTGAATGTCCGCAATCGTGGCTGTTGGGTCAGTCAGGTACAGAGATAAGGCCCATCCTTGCTTACTTCACATCCGTGGCCAAGTGTGAAACTTGAACCATTTGCACGTCTCACAATGTCAGACCTACCCACCAAGTTTCCTTTACGTCTGGGTGCAACTATTTGTGCAACTATTCTTTTAATGATGAGTGTATGAAGCCCATGGAGGCAGAAGTAATGAATACGCTGCCCGATGCCTGAGACTTTGTTTTGAGACATGATTTGGGTCTAAAACATACATTTCAAGGTACATGCTAAGCGTGATATGGTAAAATAGTCCCTAAAAAA